>JAWNNV010001112.1:0-117500 GCA_035044485.1 Scaptomyza reducta | reverse complement strand
AGAAGAGTTAGCACACATTGCCTTGCATTGGATTTGGCAATCAGTAGCCCGGGCTTTTGGTCTTGCCTGGCCCACATCTGGGCGCCAATTATGCTCAAGAGGGACTCAAACTCACACACGTCACACATTTTTTTTTTTTTGGTTGTCCTTTTTTGCTTTGGTTGCTTGTCAAGCAAAGCTGAAAGCAAGCAAAACCAGCCAGCAAAATGGTAACAACAAAAAGCATCAGCAACTGCAGAGTAAGATGAGCCAAGTGAAATGTGTAAAATGCTGAAAGAGAACAAAAAGAATGGCAAAGAAACTCATTGATGATTGAATGCAGCAGAGGCATGAGCAGCCAAGCAACCAAGCAGCAGTGACGTCAGCGTCGAGAGGAGTTTTTTTTTTTTTTGTGCTTTGCTTTGTCTCAATCTCAATAACGAAATGCAAATACGAAGAAAAAAGGGAAAAGAGTGAAAGCAAATACACACACACGCACACTCTCACACACTCGCACACAAACAAGGACATGAGAGATCGGCTATCGCACAGCAAATCGAATAGTACCGCTGCCAAAGCATAAAAAACTTTCTCCACAGCTATTGGAATACATGCAACGAATCGTAAATGCTCTCACATAGAAACTACTGAAAATTCAGTCATATTTCTATTCTTAACTCTCTTCAACTTGACTAAAGTATTATGATATATAATATTAAAATATACCTTATATGCGATTTTGCTGCTTTATCCTTTGAGCTTTGATCTGCTCGTCAATATTTGATTATCAAAAACCTGAGTACTCGCTTTGAAAGGGTATGAGAAACAGGAAGAAAGGTTGTTGAAATGAAAATGGTTACTGGGACTTGCCGCATGGCAAAGAAAATAGTGTTAGCTACAGCACATAGAATTGCAAATTCAATTTCGATTCAATTGAGCATGTGTTTGCAACGGCACAGGCATATGCTATCCTGTGTGTATGTGTGTGTGTGTGTGTGCAACATCCCTTTATGTGTATCAATACACACTGTTGTGAATGCGTCCGTCTGTTTGTATGTTGTTGTTGCTGTTGTATCCTATATGAGTTGTTGCACTTATTGTTGCAGCATTGCCGCTTGCCTCGCTTGTTGCATTGTCACTTAAGGACTTTAACCGATACGCAACGTTACGATTCGATGCCTAAAATCACATACAAACCAAATACTGATTGCCAGCCAAATTGTCAACAATTAGTGCTCATTAAAATTCGAATTCGCGTAATCATTACGCATACATTAAGTATTTATATATATATGTTATTGAATTAGTGGTGCAAATGTTAATTAGATTTGATTTTAGCAAATCGCAAATTGTTCTCGCGCGCATTCCAGTGCAAAGAAACGTATCCGCGATGACAGCACATGCCAGCATCAGCATCAGCAAAATTATTATTATTATTTATACGTACGTATAAATTGTGCACAATGAAATTCAATTTTATGAATATCATTTATGCAATACTACAGTGGTCAATGCTCCCATTGTTTCATGAAAATGAGTATAAATGAGAATCAGATAGAGGAGTTATGAACTTCTAAGGTTATGCACAGCATCTATATAGTTTCGAATGCAGTTTTTAGAGCTCTTAAGTGCATTACCATAAAGCTTAAAGATCGTTAACTGCAATCAGTTGCCCTTCGACATCGTCTTTCAGAAATTCAACAAGCTTGGATTAATTTAATCATACAATAAAATACAAATAAAGAGTATATATATATATATATATATATATATATATTTATATATATATATATATAAATATTTACACCACAACAACAACAAAATAATACGGTTAACCGCAACTCAAAAATTAATTGTTTATTATGATGATGCGAATGCATTGTGAAATATGTATCAAAAGGGCCAGAGAGACAAATAGTTATTGACATTCAATGTACTTATTCAGGCGAATGTTCGTAATTGAATTTGCAAAAACTTTTGTGATTGAAGCCATGGTGCGGCAACAACAATAACAACATTATAGGCCATACTTGTGCATAATATGCATAATCAAATTTAATTTAACAAAAATGCCAATGATTGCAAATTATTAGTTGCTGGAAAATTCGCACAAAAAAATTTAAATATCGATTTGATTTGGTTTTGGTGCTGGTTCTGGTCTACAGAGTGCTTGCGTGGGGGCGGGGATACATCTGTCATCGTACATTGATTTCAGTGTGGGATGAGATAGGGAGGATGGAAGCGGGTACGGCGATTTGGAGGGTAGATTTCAATTGCTGGCAAGTTGACTCTTTCAGTGAATGTTGACTGCTTAGGCAGCCAAACGGATCAAAAGTTAAGCTCATGTTTGACTTTTCATTCGAAAAATTGGATTTTGCATTTTGGCCAAAAAGTTTGCTCCCTCTAGCCAGACGTGCAGTCAGTGAGTCAGACAGATAAGCAGCTCAGTTCAACAGCAGAACCAGAAGCAGAAGCAGCAGAAGCATCAGTCGTACAGTTAAAATAAAAAGTTTGTTATACCCTGAACCCATTGAAAATGAGTAAAAAGGGTATAAAGGTTTTGTGCAAAAGTATGTAACAGGCAGAAGGAAGCATCTCCGACCCCATAAAGTATATATATTCTTGATCAGCCGAGTCGATATAGCCATGTCCGTCGATCTCAGAGACTATAAGAGCTAGAGACTCCAAATGTGGAACATAAGCTCGCCTAATCCGTAAGCAGTACAAGTTTGTTTCAAATTTTCGATAACTCTTCCCGTTTCCGATATACACATGTGATCGATAACAACAAAATCTTGAATTTGGAAATCTTTTTGATGCACTTTGAAAGATTAGACTAAATAATGACAATCTGTGAAAATGTATTGAAATCGGCTAAGAAACCCCGGAGATATGGAGTATTGAAGTTAAGAAAGTATGCACTATAGGCGTATACATACACACACTCATACATACTTGCAAGCACTGACTGTATGCGTAAAGTATAGGGTTAAGGGTATAGTCTAGTCGGGATTTCTTGACTATAGCTTACTTGGTTTTTTTTTAGGTTTTACTCCCTCACACTCTCTCTCTCTCTCTCTCGCTCTCTCTCTCTCTCTTTCACTCTCTCTCTCTCAGTAGCTCTCTCTCTGTCGCTCTGTCTCTCGTCGAACAACTAATTTATCAAATTTTAGAGATTTACGCTGCACTTTTTGTTTGAGTTTTGGAGTTTTGTGCCTGTCGCAAGCTTAGCATCAGAAGCTAAACAAAATAAAGCTATCAAGCTATATATATATATATATATGTTTTAATTACTTATGAGCTTGAGAGAGTAATTACAGTTAGCTGACCGACCTCAACACTCTCTCCGTCTCTCCCTCTCTCTTCCTCCCTCACTCTCTCTCTCTCTCTCTCTCACACTTTCTATCCACTTGTCAATTTGCTAATTGCTGTGGTTTTCGCTTTAATTGCAACCGCAGCTCTAACTAAATGGCAACACATAAAAAACATAAGCTTTAGCCGGTCTAAAATGTTAGAGAAATAACAGCGCAATAAAAATAAAATGCTGTGTTCAGCTTAGTAGGCCAAGGTGGGGGTGTGCAAAAAGGGTGATGGGGAAACGGATGCTTTGGCCCTCGGGCATTTCTGGCACAATTGAAGCGTGTTATTAGCTCTAATTGTTATAAAGCCCTTTTAATTGGGTGTCTGATAAAGTTGCGCCAAAAAATAAAGCTCAAGTCTTCGTCTTCATTCACACTGCAAGTCCTTTTGTTTGCTAGCGTTTACCTTAATGGAAAAGGTCCTTTGTGCCATCCGGAAAAAGACTTTTTTTGTCTAGCTTAGGCTTTATTCGTTTCGTTTTCACTTAACTTTTGCCCAAAAACGTAGCTCAGTTCACACTTGCGCCACATTGCGTATGCGTAATGCGCAGCGCATCTATTTTAAGGAAAGGTTCGAACGGAAACATACTCGGGACAGTTTTGGGGCTGACGTCACCACATTTGTTGTGGCAGAGCTCTTTGTTTTAAGCATCTTGTTAACATGCCTCGCTTTCAACTTGCGGCTTAATTAATTTTCAATGTATTTGCGTGTGTGTGTGTTACGTGTGTGTGTGTGTTACGTCTGTGCTGCGTCGAAGTTTAAACCTATTAAAACTGTCCGCAAAATTGTTATTTAGTATCATGTGTGAAGATTAAAAGAATCACACAACAAAAGCGTATCCTTTTTTTTCCTAGATTTAGAAAGAATATCAGATATAGAAACATTTATTTATATTTTAGTCATTCTCCAAGCACAGTATTCAATTTTTCTGGACCCGTTTCGTAATCGAAATAATTATGCATATTATATTTATACCCTGAACCCATTGAAAATGGGTAAAAAGGGTATAAGGAAGCATCTGCGACCCCATAAAGTATATATATTCTTGATCAGCATCAACAGTCGAGTCGATATAGTCATGTGCGTGAGAGACTATAGACTACAGATTTGAAACATAAGCTCGCCTAATCCCTCGGCAGTACAAGTTTGTTTCAAATTTTCGATAACTCTTCCCGTTTCCGATATACACATGTGATCGATAACAACAAAATCTTGCATTTGGAAAACTTTAAGATGCAGTTTGGAACATTATAAGAAACATTGATAATCTGTGAAATTTTTATTGAAATCGATTGACACACACCGGAGATATGGTGTATTGAAACGGAGTTAAGTATACGCAGTATAAGTATACGCACACATACTTACAAGCAGCGTCTGTACGCGTGAAGTATAGTGTTCAGGGAATCGTCTAGTCGGGATTTCTCTAGACTAGAGCCTTCTTACTTGTTTCCCAATAAACCAATCATTTGAGTAACTTTATATGTTCTACTTCATAAACTTCCTAATGATATTTATTTATTCAATTCTCTATATCCCACAGCTACAAAGATGAACTAATAAATGACTACAGCACTCACAAACAGATGTTCCAGTTCCGAGCATATAAATATATCAATCAATAAATATTATGATGCATTAACGTACAGCAATTTTAAAGTACTTAACTGAAAGCTATTTGCATTTGTTTTACCTAAGCGGCAAAAGTGTTTTTTCGCCTAGTTTAGCTGTGGTCAGGCTTGGGAATCTTTACTGCTGTGTGGAAATTGGATTCGATGAATAATAATGCACCATAATTTATCGCGCCGATAATCCCAGTTAAAAGCTCAAGCATTTGTTTGGATTTACTAAAGCATTTTATAGCAATCGTTTTATATAATTTTCTTATACGTTTTTGTTTTCTCTTCTTTTTGCTAGTATCAGAAGTGTCTTTGGACTTCTTCTGTCTCTGTCTGTCTGCTATCTAACACTTCGTCCGTCTGTCTGTCTGTCTGTTTCTGCCCGCTTGCTGGTTAATGGCTGTCGATTGCTTGGCTAAAACGGATGGCAGGCTATTAGTTATGTGGCTGCCAAAGGGCTTATTAATATGCGCCGTGTGCAAGGTGACAGACAGTCGTTCGTCGATGCGACGACAAAAAAATGCACTGAGAGAAAAAACTGGTTAAGAAAGCATTGTAAATTGTCATACTCAACGCCAAGTACAACTTTTTGCGTATGAATATATATAGTATAGTATATTTTAAGGAACTACAACTTATAAAAATTTATGATATTTTGGTAAAGTATGTTTTAATGATTTTTCCTATCCAACTTTGTTGCCAGTGTATAGAAAGTGACGAAGAGATTTAGTGGACAAGAAAGTTCCAACATTTTGGCGTAATTCGTTGGCCTCAATTTCTATCGCAGGTGCTCCATAATCGTCATCGCTATGTGTGGTTTATGTGGACATGTAGTTGTCATCAATGCAAATACAACAAACACACATACACTCACAGAGAGAGACACACACACACACAGGGGCACACATATCGAGTATACAACAGGCAGAGCACACTTGTCAGCATCGTCGTCATCGTCGCATGATTGATCAAGTGCGTGCGTGCCAGGGACAGGCAGCAGCAAGTAACAGCTAGAGCGCCTCTAGCCTGAGTGGCAGTAGTCGCAGCGAGTGCCATTGCCGGCCATTTTTCTGACATTTAGTTGACAGAGCACAAATTTTTTGCTTTGCTCGTAATGTGCCCTCAACGCGTTCGCTCGTTCGCTCGTTGGTTGGTGGACATGATGGCTATCGACAACAACATTTACATCGCTCGTCATCTGTATCCTTCTCTCTATCTATGTGTTTGTGCGTGTGTGCTTGTGTGTGTGTGTGTGAGTGCTTAGACACTCAATGCTTATTTGACATTTATCAGTGCAGCTGGATTCGATTTCAGCTAACTTCACTCTTGCTTTGGCATTGATGGAACTGCCAAACGCACTTTGCGTGCAAAAAATTGTAATAAAAGTAGCTCAGTCCAATCAGAATCAGAGCCCATCAGCTCTGAGAGACAGAGCGTATGTATGATAATCCAATTGGCAAAGCCCCGACCGCAGTCCGAGCGAACCTTGTCTAATGCAATTCGTGATTCAGCATAAAATGCGAGCAAGCACCAACAACAACAAGAACAACCGAAAACTGCGCCCACGCCATGCCACGCCCACAATTTATTGGTGTGGACTCCTTTTTAAAGCTTATCGTCTGGCTGGCTGGCTGGCTCTCTGCCTATTTTTGGTGCCTGGTGCGCCCGTGTCGCACTATCAAACGGTCGGATAGGCCAATTGCCAATTGTCAGATACAATTTATTCTTCCCTTAGATGTTGCCCCAGACTCACAGCGACGCTTGCTGCCACGCTTGCTGCCACGGCTGCACTAAATGCGAATTGAAAATAAAATATTACACCGAGATTGCAGCGACAGAGTGCGAAAAACAGAAAAACATAAAACCGTAAAGCTAACGTTATCGGCAGCACAGAGAAGATTAAATACTCTTACAGAGCGAAATCATACCGATTGGGTTTTGGGAAACATTTAAAATAGAGGTCGTGTTTTTTACAAATCATTTTCGAAAGATTAAAAGCATTGTTTCGAAGTTTAGTTTTGGTTTCGATAACTTAGTTAGATAAGAAACCAAATGATAAATATAAATATTTTGGAATCCAATAGTAAGGATGATAGGAAATATTTATTGAAACGAGTAAAAGAATGTCTTGTTACCCAAAACAGCTTTTTAAATAATACTTAATTGGGTTTTGGGAAGCATTATTATTAACCATTTTCGGAAGATTAAAAGTATTCTTTCTAAGTTTAGTTTTGATTTCGATAACTTAGTAAGATAAGAAAAAAAAGATAAATATGAATATTTTGGAATCCAAAAGTAAGGAAATCTTTATTGAAACGAGTATACGAATGTCTTGTTACCCAAAACAGCTTTTTAAATATCTTTAAATCTAATCTTTACCTCATATACAAACCTCTATGATTTGCGGTTCAACCAGCTTCGACATATCCTGGTGCATATCTAAATTTTCGTTAATACAGTTTTAAAACAGATGAAGACAATATAAACTTTATGTTATTTACGATTAAATTATAATACCCCAACACAAGGGTATACAAAAAGCGCGAACACACACACACACAGCAAAGAACCGACAATGAAATCCAGCTTCATAGCCAAAGCTACCGAAGGCCCCACGCCCATATCCTGGCTGGGAGTACGTTTGCAATTGCGGAGACAAACAAACATCGAATGCAGCAAACAGCAACAAGATTACGCCGACGGCCATGCAATGGCATAAAGGCTGCCTTCGAAAAGAATGGGAAGATGTAAAAGGAAGGGGTAAAGGAAGACACAAACGAATCCAGCAATGCTCAGCGACGCCCGCAACGGTGACGATCATCAAGCGCAAAAGGAATCGTAAAACAAAAGCGACAGATAGTTTTCCAGCATGCCATAAAATCAACAGCAACAGCAACAACAACAACAATTGCTAGCAGCAGTTGGAGGCAAGAACCAATCGATTGTCTGAACTTTTTTTGGTGGCGTTAAGTGTGGGTGGCAATACCGTTGGCAGCATTGCTGGTTTTGGGTTGGTTTATGGAAAGGTTTGCAGGCAGACAGTCAGACAGTGTCCCATTGTGGAAAAGGTAGGGCTCCCTGCTGCTTCTGTCGTCGTCCTGATAGCGACGAACGCAGCACACACACACATACAAACTTCTGCCAACGACAGCAACGTCATCAATGATAGTAGTTGTAGCTCTATGTTTTAGGGTAGCTTTCTTTAGGCTGGTACTTAGAATTATCTAAACTCAAACTATTCAAAATACTTAATAATGAAATAATAAACCATTTTAGATGAAGCGAATTTCCTCGATGCAAATCATTCAAAAGCAGCCTGAAAGTATGCAATGAAAAAATGTATTAACAGCACCAGCCTAAAGCAAAAATGTGATTCACTGCAGCCAGAGCAAGCGGCATGCACCAGAGTGCAATGCTGTAAAGTTCTCTACCTCTCCACACTGCTCTGTTCTGTTCTGTGACACCTTGAGGCGCTGTTGGCAAACTGCAGAAATCACATAAACGTGAATGCCGTCGACGTCGACGTTGTTTTTGTTCTTGTTGTTGTTGTTGGTTTTGCCTGCATTTTCACAATCACAAAAACACATAGAATAAGTGAGCGAGCGGTGGGGGAGGGTAGCCTTAACGTCGTTTGGTGGGCGTGACCGATGAGGGAAGCTGGGTGGCAACACGAATGCCGTGAAGCGTTAGACAACCCACATGCGGCAGGCAGAGGCATGCGGCAGTAGCAAATGCAACGTAAAAATGCATAAATCCATGGGATTTAAAGATTTTTTTTTCAGAATTTGTGATTTTTTCGCATTCGTTTTTATTTTCCACGTTACGCTCTCGTCTTCAGCTGCGTTTGTTTTTTTTTTAGTTGTGTTTTCTATTCGTTTTTTTGGATTTTTTTTTTATTATTATTTTTTGGTTTAGTTGCTGCTGCTACAGAGCGCTGGGCGTGGGCGTGGGCGTTAGCAAGGGGCGTGACTGGATTTACGCGCTGTCCTTTAGCAAGTATGTGCGCCATGTGTGTGAGTGGATACCCAGCAGCAACCACCTCCACTTCCCCCTGCGCCGTTTGCCTGTTTAACACCCGCAATCAGCAAGCGCTACAAATTTCATATGACATTTTAAGTTGTTTTGCATTGCACGCCCCCCTCCCCCACAAAACTCGAAAATAGAGAGAAGAAAACTCCCCCCGCCATGTGTCCTCCCTTTCAATGTGTGCGCCCTGCGATTACTTTTGATTTGCTTTCAACGGCAAAAATCTGCAAAATCTGCAAATCCAGGCGACAGCGCTTTGTGCATTTTGACTTTGGGGCACACACACACGGACAGACAGCAAATTCCGTTGCATTGCTCCAAAAAAAAAAACTTTTTCTTTCTATTTTATTATTGCGTTTGTAATTCCCAAAGAGAGAGAGCGAGCGAGAAGGAGGGAGAGGTAGTGAAGAATGTGTCAAATAAACAAATACAATTTGAAGTGTAATAAAATATAAAATGTGACAGGAAGAAGTTGAGCTCAAGAATTGATCAACCTGGATGGTTTATAGACACCCACGAGCATGTATTGTCCATGGACATAGGGTTGTAGTGAGATCTTCTGTAGGGTAGTCAAGTGTTCGGCATGCAAACGATTCACAGCCTTGATGGAATCGTGTGCAGCACCTGGCAACATGATGGCAAAGTTGCCGCCCGGCTTGAGAAAGTGTCGAGCGTGCAGAATCAGGATACGCAACTGATCAGGATGTACGGTATCGCAGAAGATGAAATCAAGACGTTCCCGCACAATCTTATGATACTTATAGGGCATCATGGGATCCTCAACGATGGCAATGACATTGCGACGCCTCTTCGACATCTCCACCAACTGACCATTGGCCCAAGGACTCGTCTCCACGGCATACACAAGGCCCGCGACACCTACCATGTCGGCAATATGTGAAACCGGACAACCAGCCGCAATACCCAAATACATCAGCTTAGTACCTTCAACTAATTGAATGTGCTCAACACCTTTCAGTATGGCGGCAGCCAGCTTCGATTTATAGGGTGACCAAATGCGAAACTTGCAACACTGCTCATTCAACACGGCGAGAAAAGTATCCTCGCCAAATTCCTCATCATCCGAAATCATGCAACGTGTTACCAACTTCATTTGCGAGTCCTTCGCTTGTGCTATATATGCGCCGCTATGCCGATGTGGCACAACTGAGATCTGCGTCTTTCTCCTCGTTTTGCCATTCGCACTGGGCAGACTATTGACACTACTCGTATCGCTGCTATCAATTCGATCAACTTCAACAACTTCGGCTACTGTGAAATCCAACTTACTCCAGCCGCGTCCCTTGGCGCGGCCACGAACACGGCATGTTAGCTTGCCTACTGCTTGATTTTCCATTACACTTGGCATAGTTGCGTTAACTTATGCGTTTAGCCTTAACAATATAGACTTTTATATAATTTACTTTTTGACGTACAAAGAAACGATTTGGAACAACTGATTGAGTTAGATATCGTAGAGCATGTATTAACATTGACTTTCAAAAAACAAGTAAGAAGGCTCTAGTCGAGTAATCCCAACTAGATTGTACCCTGAACCATATATGTAGTATGTGTATGTGTGTGTGTGCTTACTTACTTAACTTCAATATTCCCTATCTCCGTTATTTCACAACCGATTAGGGATTAGGCGAGCTTATGTTCCAAATATGGAGTTTCTAGCTCTTATAGTCTCTGAGATCGCTATATATCGGCTATATCGACTCGGCTGTTGATGCTGATCAAGAATATATATAATTTATGGATATGGTCGGATATGCTTCCTTCTGCCTTTTTACCCATTTTCAAAGGGTTTAGAGTATACAAAAATTACTCATCCGACTAGTTGACTCAAAGATTTTTTTAAACAAATTTAGTACGCAAAAAAGTGATTGTGGATTCAAATTAGTTTAAACAATATTATTTTCAACGTAATTTTTTTGTTTGTTAATGTCTTAAGAAGTTTGTTTTGAATGAAATAAGTCTAAAATAATATTTTCATTATTTTTATAAATAAAACTAATTAATAAATATCTTACACAATATGTATTATAATAAAAAAAACTTTTTCTTTGGCAAAGTTGAAACTCTGTTTTGATATTTAATAGATTATGTTCGCAAGACACAGGAAATAAATACACTTAGCAAAAAAATTTAGCTTAATATCCAAGTAATATGTTTCTTCACGCTATTTTCCAAAATAAAATAAAATAAATAAATAAAAAAAATAAATATAAAGTTATGCGTTGAGCCTGCCACCAGGAATCTAACTTGGTATGCTTGGCGCTTCCTGAGTTTCTTTTCGACAGTTAAGCATAGAATTTGAAATTCTGGCTTCGCATTAAAAGAAAAATAAACTTTTAAGGCCTCGCTGTCTGCTGGCAGTGGGAAGCTTTTGGCTACGTGATTTAATGAGCTGTTGATTTGCCAAATGCGCGTGAGTTTATTTACAACGAAATGGACAGAGTCAAAGAAGATAACAGGGCATATATATTTACAGGCGGCAGACAGGAGAGGAGAGGAGAGGAGAGGTGAGGAGAGGAGTCGCCAGCTAACTCATATTTGGCTTTCCCATGCAATTCGCGCTTTGTAACAATTTTCACTTTGCCATTGCCGGACGGAGGGCACAATATTATTTAACATGTAAATCAAGGCAGACGAAAAGCGGCTAAATCTAACAGCGTGCTGTGCAAACTTTTTTAATTTCAAAGCAAATAGCTCGTCGGGTAGGTGGGGCGAGGCGGGGTGAGGGTCATCTCTGTTGGGGTGCCTGAGTGCAGATCATGTGGCGCGCTTTCTCGCTAGTTGAATATATATATATATATATAGTCACGTACTTGTCAACGCCCTTTCAGCATCAACTTTCCAGCAGCTAGAAGTAATTATCTATATGCATGTGCATGTGTGTGTGTGTGTGTGTGTGTGCGTGTGTGTGTGTGTGTGTGCGTGTGCCGACAAATATTGACGCTCAACTTTTATTTACGCTCGCTTGCTAATGTTCAAGTTTTTGTGCTCAAAGATAAATATTAAGAATTCTAAATCGCAGTTCAGCTGACTACAAACATGCCACCCATTATACCTCCCCCCCCCCCCCACGCGCTGTGAGCTGAGCGCAGCCATTTACTCATTTAACTGACAGTTAAAATTACAAACGCTTATCATGTACCAGAATCATATCAGAGGGAATAATTTATTATGCCCGACGCTTAATGTAATTCCCGCGGAGTGATATGTCTGCTACTCTGTATGTGTGAGTGTATGTGTGTGTGTGTTTGAGTTAGAATAAAGTGCGTAACATACAAAATGAATATGTGCACAAACAGACACACACACACACGCACACACACTCGTACAAGCACATATAGTTTTATTTGCTCAGCTTGTTACATTCATTTGAAGCTCGCTCGCGAACGGGACAAGCGCCCATCACCCAATGCTCTAATTGTATAAAACACACACACAAATACATATATATGTAGGAGAGTACATACATATGTAATTGTCAGTATGTGTGTGTGTGTGTGTGCTGCTTTATGCTCTGTACCCTGAGGTTAATTAAGATTTTGCCATGCATTTGTTTTGGCATCGCGCGGCTTCTCAATTTCCTTCACTGTTCAACTCACACACACAAACACACACACACACACACTTACACCCACACTCTCTGAAATGTATGTGGTTGTCTGAAATTCTGAATTTGCGTCGCCATTGCCAACGAGAACTCAACTCAAGTAAGCGAAATAGAAAAGTTTTTTTTATTAAGTTGCTGTAATCCTTAATTAAATGAAAGTCGTTGTTTGTAATTAAATGGTACTTGGATTATGGAAAACTTATTTAAAAGTATTTCCCAAGAGCGTCCCACTTCAAATTTACTAAGTCATCTCGAACTAATTTAATTACTTTTTTGCCAACAATCAACATGGAAAAGGGTGTAAAAATATATTGAATAAAGTGCCAAGAGTTAGAAATCAAACAAAGGTCTAAAACGTCTACTCTAAAGTGCTTTATAACTAACAAATACCATCAAAGCTAGTCTAAACATTATAAATTTTATTTTTGTTTTTATTTATTATTATATTTTGAGCAATCAGAAACAATCTTCAATCAATTAATAAGCACAGGAGTCAAGAAAAAGTATCTTGGAGACCTTCACAATACAAACACAAACAGTTTGCTATTTTTTATATGGAGCAGCAACTAACAAATGTGCATACGAATGCCGCACATAATTTAACAAAGTGAACTACTTACTTGGACGAACAACTACAGCAAGAGCAACAGCAACAACAATAATAATAATAACCTCGTTGGCCGCAGCAGAAGCAGCTACAAACATTCGACTTTATTTTGTGGCTGTGGCTTTCTTCTGGCATTCGCTCTCTCCCTGTCTCTCTCTCTCTCTCTCTCTCTCGCTTAGTTTCTCTGGCAATGTGAACATAAAACTTTTTCGAGGTACTACAAATGCTTAATGCACTTTCTGACATTGCCTGGGTAGACTATTGTGCCGCCGTGCGGCTGCAGAAGAGGCCGGCGTGGAACAGTTGCCGAAACAACCAAATGAAACTCAAGTGCATGTAGCGCTGGCCAAGTGGCATAAAGTAAAAAACAAAACAGCGAAACACAAAAAAAAACATAACATAAAATGAAAACAGCCAAGGCAAAACATCAGTCGGCTCCAAAAAAAAAAATATATACCAAAAAAGGATGAAAAATACAACAATAAAATGCAAGAGAGTGCGGAGAGAGGGTGCGCTAAAAATTTTTAATAAACTCGACCATTGTGGCGCTGCCCGGCCGCACTTTTGTTGCATGCCTTCGGTGGCACAGCGGCAGTCTAGTGCCTTTTAACAACTAGAGTTGAGCGCGTGACACGAGAAGAGATGAGCGAAATGCAAAAAAGATTCAGAAACAAATTGAAAGAAAACTTTCTTTAAAGAAATTCATTGATCCTAACACCTTTTGGGTTTTATCTTTGTGTTTTCGTGCAGATTGCTTAGATTTCCTGAAGCGCGTGACAGCAGAAGAGATGAGCCGAATGCAAAAAAGAGTCAGAAACAAATTGAAAGAAAACTTTCTTTAAAGAAATTCATTGATCCTAACACCTGTTGGGTTTTATCTTTGTGTTTTCGTGCTGCTCGCTTAGATTTCCTGAAACGCGTGACACGAGAAGAGATGTCCTAAATACAAAAAAGATTCAGGAAAATATTGAAGGAAGACTTTCTTGAAAGAAATTTATCGATCTTAACACCTTTTGGGTTTTATCTTTGTGTTTTCGAGCTACTCGCTTAGATTTCCTGAAGCGCGTGACACGAGAAGAGATGAGCTGAATGCAAAAAAGATTCAGGAATATATTTAAGGAAAACTTTCCCCAAAGCAATTCATTGATCCCAACACCTTTTGGGTTTTATCTTTGTGTTGCTTAGATTTCCTGCAACGCGTGACACGAGAAGAGATGAGCCGAATGCAAAACAGATTAAGGAATATATTAAAGGAAAACTTTCCCCAAAGAAATTCATTGATCCCAACACCTTTTGGGTTTTATCTTTGTGTTGCTTAGATTTCCTGAAGCGCGTGACACGAGAAGAGATGAGCCGAATGCAAAAAAGAGTCAGGAACATATTAAAGGAAAACTTTCTTTAAAGAAATGCATCGATCTTAAAACCTTTTGGGTTTTATCTTTGCTCGCTTAGATATCCTGAAAGTTTCAACACGCGCTCATCTCTCATAAGTGCAAGTGCTTGTTGTTGCCAAGCATATTTATGAGTATTTTGCTTGGAAATGTTGCAAACGGCAACTTTAGGCCGTCTGCTGCTACTGCTGGTTGCCAATTGCTGGCCGCGACTTTTAGTTACCAATGCGCCGCCTCTGCCGTCGTCTATCGTCTGCATAATGAGCCGCAGCAGCCAACAAACTTAAGCGGCCAAAGTCGCTGCCAGTTCATAAAATCAGCCAAAAAAAGAATGCCGAAAACAAGAAACAAAAGTACTCGTTGTCGAAAACTAAATGAAAATGCGATTTGTAAGCAAGAGATACTTCAGATGCAATTTTACAAAATGTCGTCATTTGCTTAAAGTTTGTCAGTGACATCGGTTAAAGGTGCAGCGGTTGCTACACATGAACGGCAACCTAGCTGCAGCTGGGTAACAAAATCGCACCCGCATAAGAAAGCGGAAAAAAGTATAGCATACTTAATCGGGCTGGCAAGACACAAAAACGCTTAGCAAGCTTTTGGCCAACGCTGAGCAGTGTAATGTTGGTTGGGCTGGCACGTTCGACGTGTCCCCAAAATGTAAAGCTGCCATTCCATGGACTAACAAAAAATGCATTTTTAAAATACTTGCGCAAATGGCAACAAACGGTGCCAAGTTTAGCAGCTTCGCGATGTTTGGGTCATGTAAAATGCAAAAAAAAAAGAAGGAGCTAAGAGCCATTGTTGTTGCTTGCTGACTTTTGGCATAACATTTTTAGCATATTTGTTGTAGTCAAAACACGTGTCACATGTGCAAGAGTGTATGTGTGTGTGTGTGTGTGTGCGTGTGTTGGTAAGTGTACACCATTAGTTCCGTTAGTCATGCACCGGCTGCAAAGAAAAAAGCTCACGTGTCGCGTTCGCAGCTTGCCAAAAACTTGGCCGCAAATGTGCACACTCAAACACACACACACACACACACACACACGTATGCAAAATATAGACTGACACACACACATGCACACAAACAAATGCATACTGCAACTGCATTGTATTTTTGCGACAGTAAAAAGAAAACTGCAATAGCTGTGGTTATTTATTTTATAGCTTGGCATGCCATTGAGCATCGACATTCTTTTGGGCCACATTTTAATCAATTTTTAAATAGTTTGATATACTTTTGCGCATAAGATTAGTACATTTTGCACTTAAGCAACAAGCTGTAAACAAAAGAAATAAATATTTTAAAATAAACAAAATTAATTTTTGTGTAAAAACAAGAAAAGTACCGAATAAAATACTTGAAAAAAAATATAATAGAATATTTTTGGAGTAAAAACATTTAATATGATATAATCAAAATATTTAAATTTATGAAAAATTTTATATATTTTTATTAATTCATTTATTTTTTAAACAAATGTAAAATTTTTGTTCTATTAAATAACGAAATAAATACCTTAGGCTGGCTTAATCCTTTTTTTTTGCTTTTTTATTATTTTTTGTTCTTAAAAATACATTTAATTGAAAATAATTCAATTATTTACATTTAATACTCAATCAGACTTTGAACTTATTGTTGTAAATTAAACAAAAAAAAATATATTAATTATTTGGAAATTAACATCAGCTTAAATGTGCGACACCCGATCTTATGCGTGGTCTCTCATTAACCACTTTTAATCCATATTGATTTGTAAAATAACAATTTTTAATTAATTCATTAAAGTAAAATGCATTTATTAGTAAAGAAAAGCGAAAATTTCGTATAAATAATTGCTAATAAACTATTGAATGCTGTGCTGACATTTAATAAAAACAAGTAAGAGGGTTCGAGTCGAGAAATCTCGAACCCTATACTTAGTGCGTACAGTCAATGCTGTTCGCTAATACTGCGTATACTTAACTTAATTTCACTGTTCCAAATCTCCGGTGTTTGTCGACCCATTTCAATAAAAATTTCACAGATTGTTATTATTTCGTCTTATGTTTCAAACGTCATCTCTTTTCCATGTTCAAGATTTTGTTGTTATCGATCACATGTGTATATCGGAAACGGGAAGAGTTATCGAAAATTTGAAACAAACTTGTACTGCCTAGGGATTAGGCGAGATTATGTTCCACATCTGGAGTCTCTAGCTCTTATAGTCTCTGAGATCTTATACTTTATGGGGTTGGAGATGCTTCCTTCTGCCTGTTACATACTTTTGCACAAAACCATTATACCCTTTTTACCCATTTCTAATGGGTTCAGGGTATAAAAATGGAATTCCAATTTAATTTTATTTTTATAAACGATAATGTATGGGATTGCACAGCATTATTGATGTGAATAAAGTATTATTATGTGGGTTATTGTTCCCTTATCCATTCTATATATATACTTTCACCCTGGCAGCTCAATCTGCAACCCGGTGGGTTTGTGATAAGCTAGTTGCGATTTCATTTTCGTCATTCGCTGGCCAACAAAGGAAATATAATCTTTATTTTTTTGGGTCTTCTTGCTATGTTTGTGATAAGCGGCTTGGCAGTTTAATATCTTTACTTGCAGCCTCAGCCAAAAAATACATTTCCGCTTGTTGCATTGCATTCAGTGTATCTGTCTGTCCGACTGTCTGTCTGGCTGAAATGCGCCAGAAGACAGGCATGTGGCTAATAGGATTTCAGCAACAGCACTAAGCAAAAACACCAACAACAACAACAACGAGCCACAACCTCAACAACCACTAGAATGACAGGCGAAGGCTTTGGATTTTGCAATCGCATACTTCGTTGCACAACGCCGCTTGCAACTGCGGCTGGCACTTAATGTTGCTTGTTCTTATTATTTGCATGCTGCACATAGATGCAGCTAGTGATTATACAAAGGTTAAGTTTGGATACATTTTGGATGTGCTTGTGAGAAAACAAAATGAAAATCATCATCAATGGTTCAATTAAACTTAATTGATATATTGATAATTGATATATAATTATATTCAAAAATTGGTTGAATAAAGTGAATAAGTTATATAGAGTTTTTCATAGTTTTGGGGTTAATTGATAATCCTAATCATATCAATTTTCTAAATTAAGTTGAGAAAGCTGTTAAGCGGAGTTTTATATTCATAAAATGTTGCCTACTTTTAGGGATTCTTCTTTAGTTAACAGTAACATTCGGTTTAACAGCAATGAGAATGTTTAACAGCTTATATGTTAAAACTCTCCACTTGCTGTTAGCTTAACATGTTCTGCCTATTAACAGCACCACAAAGCGACAAATGTTATCAGTTGCTCCAACAGTTTCTCTTAACTGGGCGCGCCCAGTTGTTACTCTCTCTCTCTCTCTCGCTCTCCGATGATGCTCGTTTTGACGAGAGGCAAAAACACGAAGTGAAAGCAGCAGCATGCACGAAAGCAACGCTCTTTTGAGGCGTAGCGTCAGCGCCGGCAGCATCTAATTGCCGAAGATACCCGCAATGGGAATACAGGACATGAATGTTTCGGATGCTGGCGACGCAGCAGCCGCACTGTATTGCCAGCCGGCCGTGGCCATAACCGTTGCCGTTGCCGTTCGTCGTCCTGTCAGTTAGACGGCAACATTTGTGTGAACCGGTGCGTGCGTTGTGGTTTGGTGTGGTGCGTTGCGGTGCGGTGCGGTGCGGTTTGGGCGGCTGGCCAAACAAATGGCAAATAAATAATTGAGAAAAAACAAAGAATACGAACGATACGGACGATATGCATGCGTCATTCCATGTGTGTGTGTGTGTGAGTTATATATGTATGGGTGAAATTATGCATTTATGCTAAAACAGGCGTAGAGAAGCACGAGAGAACAATAACAAAAAGCCGACTGTTGCACACAAGACTTATAAATATAAATAATGCAAAAGGCCAACAAACTGTGCCACGAACTCAATGTACATTTAAGCGTTAGCATGCATGTGTGTGTGTGTGATTGTGTGTGTGTGTATGTGTGTTTGTATGCCAGTTATTGAAATGTTTGTTGTTTATTCAAATGTCTGTACATTACATTGCCATTAAGTAATTAACTTAGATTCAGGCACAGTTTATGTGTGTTTATGGCTCAAGTCTTTTGAATGGCTCACGTAGCGTATACGCATCTATGGGGCATGCATATTGATACATATCGAATGCTTTGAGCTTTAAGGCTTCATACCTTGTTCAAGTTCAATTATGAAACAGTTTCCCAATTGACAATGATGTAATGAGGCGCAAAGAAGTTAAACTAAATTGAATTAAATTGACAGTGTTTGCATAAGGACGAAGCTGATTGACATAAGACTATTGACAGTGCAACTGTTTATTCGTCTGTTGACTTGTTGCACACAAAGACAAAAGACAAAAGGCAAATAAGCTGCATTTAAGAGCTGATGTGCAAGGTTTCCTGCACAAACAAAAGATTAAATGCAATCAAAAATATTTACTTACATTTTTGCAAAGTAAACAAACTAAATTGATCTTTCCCTTAAGTACACAAATAAATTTATACCTTCATTCTTCAAGCCATGAACTTCTTTCCCGTTCTCCCTTTCTCTCTCTCTCTCTCTCTCTCTCTCTGTTTCTCTTTTAGCTTGATTTTTTTTTTGCGTGGTAGTAGGAAAACAAATTAACTAAGAAGCCAGCTAAAGCTTTGCCAGCTACTAATATTTAAAATAAAATGTTGCCGCTATGAAACTTTGGCACGGTAATTTTAATAAACGCGTCAATGAAACCAAAACAATGATGACAGCAAACAGCAACAACAAGCCAACAACAAGAACAAAGGGGACAACAACGAGTCAAAGTTGACGAAAAGGCAGCGCAAAAAGAAGCCACAATTTGATTAGAGCATTAAAGGACTTTATGCCACAAAGCCCCGAAGCGCCACAGACTCCGCAGGGGAACGATGACGATGACAATGAGAGCGAGCGGGCAGGGATGGGCGGTTGCGGGGGCGGATGATATTGTTGGCTACTGTTACTGTCCCCTGCCAGTTTGGCAGTTAGACAATCGACTAAAGCTAAAGCAGACAAAGTTGCCGCATGCCACATTTTCATTTTTGCCCCAAAATGTTTGTTCCTTTGAGCAAAAAAACTGTCAACGTTTAAATAACGCTGACAATGACAATAAACAAATGCAATGCCCGCCCCAAAATATGGGGAATAACAAAAAAAAAAATATAAAAAAATCTATACGAAACTTTATTAAAGAGCAAATATTTAACTTTCGCACAGGCTAAAAAATACCCTAGAAATGAAAGTTAATAAAATTAATAATAATAAGAACACTTTCAGAGACTTAGTATGTAATTGAGGTGTGGAAATATTTTTTTTAAAACTATTTAAGAATTTTTTCTAAAGGAAAACTTATTTTTAACACGCGAAAAAAAAAGTTTTTTATTTTTTAGTATTAATTTTTAATAACAAGTATAAAATGACTTGACATAAAACCTATTAAAAAAATAAATAAAAAATCTATATGAAACTTTATTAAAGAGCAAACATGTCATATTCACACAGGCTAAAAAATACCCTACAAATAAAAGTTAATGAAAGTTAATAATAATAATAAAAACTAGCATAGACTTAGTATGAATTGAGGGTGGAAATATTTTTTTTATAGTCGTAAAATATTTAAGAATTTTTTCTAAAGGAAAACTTTTTTTAACACGCAAAATAAATTTTTTTTTGTATTAAAAGTTAATAACAAGCAACAAATTACTACACCTACAACTTAATAGCTTTCATTTAAACATCTTAATGTCGTAGAAACATATATACACTATATATAGCTTACGAATGTGTAGTATAAAATGTGAAAAGCCAAAGCGAAACTTTTCTAATGCCGGACACAACTGAGGCAATAGACAACACACAGCGTGGGAGCAAAGAAATGTGTGTGTGTGTGTGTGTGTGTGTGGTGTGGGTGTGTATGCTGCAATGAATGCCGCACTTTGACGCCAAAAAAGTTTTCAAATTTAATAACCTTAAAACACAAGTGACAAAAAAACTAAAACCAACCGAGAATATCTATACTTTTAGCGCCAGCAAAAAGTGATAAAAAATAAAATAAAAGAGTAGAAGAAGAAACTTATCGCTTGCGCCAAATTTGTTGGCCTGTTAATGGCACTTGTTCGATATCGATGCATAAATACATAATAATCATGACAGTGTATATATATGGAAATATGCGCGATGGCGAAAACTTTCTAAAGGTCTGAAACGCTACATTATGGATTATGGCCGTTGTTGGCTGCTGCAGCTGGGCATCCACATGCTGCTGGGTAAGTTTTTAAAGTCAACTTTAAAGTCAACTCCACGACCGGTAATAATAAAACATTAGAAAGTTTTCACTTTATTGCCTTTTGCTTTTAATCCGGTTTAAAGCCGTTCCACATTTTTTACGACAAACGTCGACGACGTGGGAAACTTTGCGGTTGACTTACACACACACACAAAAGAGAGAGAGAAACCGGTTCAGGATTTTCTGACCCTGCCATAACCCGTTTATGCCCCTGGTCTTCAACAGCGACACCATGAAAAGTCATTTAGGCATTTCCGTTTCCGCTTTGCGCTTTTGTGCACTTGCCTTTTGTTGTTGTTACTGTTATGACCCAAACTCAAAATTAGCATAGCAATAAATGTGTGCGTGTGTGTGTGTGTGTGTGTATTCCATGTGGTTGTTGTTGGGCGCCTGCGTGTGTAAATATGGACCGCATAAATTTATTCAACTTTTTTTTGTTTTTTTTTTACTGCGCCACTAAATTGTTTTTTAAATACACTTTCAAATGCCCAAACCCAAAGGTCGCAATAAAAAATATCAAATAATAATTATAATTATGATTTATGTGTCTAGAGATGGTTTATTTATTATTTTTGTATCATTATGATGCGGCTTTATCTTGTTGCTGTTTGAGTTGTTTGAGTTGGTGGTAATCAATGGAAATAAATTAATTAAAATCAAACTGGCCAAAAGGCATTAGTAATTGGATTTTCCCATTGCACTTCCACTCTATCAGTGTGTGTGTGTGTGAGTGTGTATGTGTGACTGTGACATAGTTGTTTTTCTTTTGCGCAACATCTTTCACTTTAGCTGCTGCAAGAAACCAATACAAAAAGGACGATGACAAAAAAAACAAACGAACTGTTGAAAACAGCACACAAAATACTTTAAATCTCTTTATACGGAATGAACTCATGTATATATCTAACATATTTCAAATGCCAAATGTGTATTCAAGCGAAATAAATCCCAAAAAAAAAATCGAAATTTAATGAAATTTGTTTATGTTTGAAAATGTATTCTTGTGATTAGTTTTTGAGAGTAAATTGAATTGAATTTATGTACTGAAAATACCATTTATTCGCCATAAACTTTTTAAGTTAGTATTTAAGCCAAACATGGCTAAGACCCTATTTATAAAGCTATAAAAATTATAAATCTGACAACTTTGATATTTTATGCACATTAAAAGACGTTTGCAAATATTTAAAGTATTAAAATCAAAAAGTAAAAGCTGCCACAGAAAATGTTGCATAGTTTTTAGCATTGTTTTGAGAAGTTCTGTCAGCTTTAAGTATTTCTGAAAATATTTTACAGCGTTTGCTGACAAACACCAGACTTATGTCAGACCAAGAACGAGCAAGATAACCGTCAAGAGAGAGGCAAGGCGAGCTAAAAATTTACATAAAGGAAACATAAATGTGACAATTTCATTTTGGAGTACGCCTTAAAGGATTTACCCGCACTCACACACACACGCACGCACACACAGGCATAAAAACTTGCGCTATATTTTATTTGCACTTTTCTAAAATTTATAGACGCTTTTCAAATTTAGTGCCAAAGAGTGAATACGGCTGCCGCTGCCAAGGACATGCCAAGAAAATAAATATTTGGCTACAAGTGCCTGACAGAGAAATGAGGGGGAAGGGAGGAAAGCGGTTACTGTGTGGACTTGGTGACAGTTTCGCATACTGCCTCAAGTGCCATAAAGTTTATTTAAACAAATTGCCTATTTTACAAGTGTCTTCAATTTTATTAAGTGTGCAATTTGAAAAAGTAAATTATGTATGTTTGTAACAAAAGCCACACCCACATAACATAAAACCAAATAAACACTACAATTGGTTTTTCATTTTATTTTATTTTGCTTAGCACAGTTTGGGGTCGTGTGAAGTGTGTGTTGTGCCTGGGCCCATTGTCGTGTGGCCAAAACTGACACTAATGTGAAGCCATTGAATCAGTCTGGCAAGCACCAAGACGTTGTGGCATGCAACTAAGCCAAAGTGAAAGCCAACAGCCGCAAATTCAAGTTTCAACTTCGATGTTTTGCATTCCTCGCTGGTACCAAACGGGCAAAAAAAAACAAAAGAATAACAAATAGTATGAGCAACATCGTAGGAATCTCAGCTTCTTTAGCTTAACTTCGCATAGTTGGGCCAGACAGCAGCAACGTCTATTTATTTTATTTTTATTATTTTTTCGTTTGCCTTTTTTTGTACGCCATTTAGCTGCTCAATTTTGTGTTGTTGGTGCTGCGCAACTACGCTTTTGCCGAGATTAGCATCTTTATTTGTGTTCTGCCTGCCACAAGCTGAACTCGAGACCTTCTCGAACCAAAACAAACAACGAACAACGTTCGGACCACAGCGTTTGTCGCATTTATATGCAAATTATAGATACTTGGGCATTACTTTATACTTGGGCCAGAGCAGATTTGTCTGCTCTGGCGTTTATCGTAAGCAGGCGAATGTCTCTCTGGCCACAGATTTAAATTGGCTCAAGCTGCATCGTCTCTAACCGACAACAACTAGGACAATTTTCTGTTGCCTACTTTTCGGGAGGCGCAAAAATACACAATTTGCATTATCCAGTCAACATAGTAGGGTATAAGAACTATGCCTGCAGCAAAAGCTGAAGCACACAAACAGAATATGGAAAATGGTAAAGAAAAGTGCCTCTTGACTTTCTTAAGGCATTTTCACGGCAATCTGAATTTGTCGTTTTGCGCGTTTTGATGGCCTCAACATTGTAAGGCACAGGCCAACAGCTGTGCAGCAATCAGACAGGCATAAACAGACAAACAGACAACGAGGCATACTAATACATAAGTAATACCTTTACCTTCATGTACAGGCAGTTTGAGAGCAGCCAAATTGAGGTCTTCAATTGGCATTTGGAGTTGTTTGGCTCGCTTTGTTATGCTGCAGCAACTTTTTGTTCAAGTGCATTTGATTGTCGTGCACAAATAAGTGGTTTTACTCTATTTAGTATAGCTATTTCAATACCCTAACTTATTGCAAGGCACTAAAGACAATAAACTTAAACTTAGTTTGCTCAAATCGTTTTAAATCTTAGCTTTAAATCAATGAGTATTCAACTTGCCGATTTAGAATGTCGCTCTTCAACTGTACTCAAGGGTATCTATGCTATGCGAAATATTTTTCTTTCTCGTTATTTTCGACAGACACAAAAATAAATATACATATACACATATATATATATATATATATATGTGTATATTTCTTACCAACTTAGTGGCAGATACAACTGTGATGCCTTTTGCCACGCAGGTAAACTTTTCACGTTCTGCCTCTTATAAACCGCACCTCGTCCCGCTTGACTGTTGTCAGTATGTGTGTGTAAGTTTGTTTGTGTGTTTTGAGGCTGTCATTAAGCTGCGGTTGCCGCTGCCATTTGCAAATGTGTTTGCCATTGTCGTTGTCGTTGTTGCTGTTTGCTGTTTGCTGTTAGCTGTTTGCTGTTGTTGAGTCATGTAACTGCTAGTCAGCAGCTTTGACACGCTTCAAAAGAGACTCGTGTCACACTCAGACAGACTGCCGCATGCAACATGCACAAGTCCTGCCTCCGGCTGAACCGCCTGTTTGTCTACCAGGCACTGTTCTTTGTTTGTTTATTTGTTTGTCTATTGAAACTTTAAGCAAGTTTGCCGTTTGTTGCCTGCCACTGACATCAAGCGAAAATACAAAGCACAGATTTCACTTTGCATTCTATCTCTGTCTCTCTCGTGAAATATTTGTATATATATAAGTTAATCGGAAAACGAGCTTGAGCATATAAAATTTAACAAATTTGTAACTATTTTCCATAGTTTTCTCTTTTCTCGCCGAGTTTATCTCCGTTGAGTTTTTTGCCGTCGCCACACCTCGGCGTCATTTCAACTGTAAAGTGCAACAAATTAAATTCACGAGTGCTGCTTGTTGCTGCCGCTGTTGCCTAATGCCATTTGCAACGCCAGAGAGCAACAACACAAACACACACACACAAACACTCACACACACATACAAAATTATGCAGACAAGTTGCAAATTGTCGTCCTTCGTTTGCAAGAGTTCGCTGGTTTCGCCTTGGTTTGCCTTAAATTGTTGCTTATCATGCAGCACAGTTTTCCCCCTCCCCCCATACCCATCCCCTTGCTCTATAACCCACTCTTTCATAGCAACGACATGGCCAAGATTATGGAAATTGCACACAACTTTCTCGCGCAACAACAAGAACAACACCAAAGCAAGCGACAAGCAGAAGGAAGAACATTTGGCATTTACTGCAATAAGCACTAGCGTCACTGTATGCAACAACAACAATCATACAACAACAACAAAAACGCAAACGCTGCTAATGATATTAACCATTTCTTTACACTTTTTTCTCTTTACACCATTTTCTTCTTCGTCTGTCTGTTTGCACTTAAAAACGTTCTGCAAAATGGTTAAAACCAAAGACGCGGTTTACACAGCTTGTTGTTGTTGTTGTTGCATTCAAAACGTTTAGCAGTTGCTTTTCTTCGTATTTTTGCTGCTGTCCATTTTCCCTCATCTTTTTTTGCCAGCATTTTTACAAGTTCATTCAATTAGAACTTGTGCGTCACGTTTTTGTTTCGTGCCACAAATTTGTCTGCATCTTCATTTTGCCTGTCTGTTTTGCTTAATTTCTTTTTATGCTAAGTTGTCTGAGCATCTTCTACAATCATTTTCTTTAAGTTTTAACACTTTAAAAACAAATTTACTTAAGTTTTTGTATTTATTCTGATTTTATTTCCAAATAAATTTTGTATTTCACTTTTATCTATTGTTTTATACCCTGAACCCATTGACAATGGGTAAAAGTGTATAATGGTTCTGTGCAAAAGTATGTAACAGGTAGAAGAACGCATTTCCGACCCCATAAAGTATATATATTCTTGATCAGCCGAGTCGATATAGCCATGTCCGTCGATCTCAGAGACTATAAGAGCTAAAGACTCCAGATTTGATACATAAGCTCACCTAATACCTAGGCAGTACAAGTTTATTTCAAATTTTCGATAACTCTTCCCGTTTCCGATATACACATGTGATCGATAACAACAATATCTTGAATTTGGAAAACTTTGAGATAGAGTTTGAAACATTATATGAAATAATGATAATCTGTGAAATTTTTATTAAAATCGGTTGAGAAACACCGGAGATATTGAGCATTGAAATTAAGTATAATTATATTAAGTATACGCATACACACACACACATACACTTACACATACTTGCAAGCACTGACTGTACGCGTTAAGTATAGGTTTCAGGATATAGTCCAATCGGGATTTCTCGACTAGAGCCTTCTTACTTGCTTTTATTTCAACTTCTTTAAAATGAGTTAACTTTATTTTTTTATGTAAAAATTATAGTTTTTCAAAGTTTTTTAAAAATACTTAATATTGAAAAAAACTCGTTAAATTTATTTTTGTAGTACTTTAACCATTTTCAATAATTGTTAATCTTCGTAGAAGTATTTATTCAGACATTTAGCTGGCTTATGGAGAAAAATTCAAACAAATATAATTTAAATCGTTCACTTAAGTTCTTTTTAAGTATAAAATAGATTTTTGAATTTTTTTTTGAAGTTAACCTTTTTGTTAAGATTTCAAGTATTTATTTTATTTATTTATGAACTCCCAAATAAAAGTAATTAACTTAAATCCTTTAATCCTGTAACGGTGCAGATGTTTATTTTTTTTTTATTTTGATTCAACCAAGGAAGAAACAAAAAAAAGCCATACATATAGATATGCTTTGAACATTTAACTTAAACTTTTTAATTTTGACATTAAGCACAAAATACGTTTATTATAATTCCTGTTGTGTAATTATATTTATAAACTACAGCATGCTATCGTAACTATAATGTACAGAAAAGTTTTGCTCTAATTGGACTAACTACAAAGCTGTTAAGAGTCGGCATTTAATTACAGCAACTAAAAATAATTGTATTTGAACACCTGTAAAGCTTCACCGTGCATATATATATATGTATATGTATATGTTTTTACTAGCAAAATGTTGCCATTTATATAGTTCTAAAATTTAGGCACAAAGGCAACCTCGTTACACAACTGCAAATATTGTGCGTTCATTCGTATGCATAAATATGCATTCACTTATATCTGGAATTCAATCAAAACTTATTTCTTTTTGCCGTGATCATAATCACAAACATACGCACACGCGCACACACATATGCTTACACAGACACACACACATATGTAAGCTTTAAAGCTAATGCAAAAAAGTATTCGTTTCACTATATATATTTTTGTGCAGTATTTTTCTGACATTTTTCATCATTTTATCTGACGGTTTTTATCCAACTGCTGTTTACCTTCGAGCCACCCACACACTCTCATGCTATTACTCTCTTTCTCGTTGTTTTTTTTTTGGCAGTTACGCGACGCATTCAGTGTCTACTTGTGACTGACATCAATGTGCCACAAATTGTTGATTTTCGTGATAACGTGACATTATCCTGCAGCTATGACATAAGTGGTCACACGTTAAATTCGGTTAAGTGGTACAAAAACGACAGCGAGTTTTTTAGGTAAGTACTCCAGGACACCCACACACACACACATACACACATGCTCAGTGCTTGTGTACATGTATTGTGTGTGTGCGTTTATAATTTATGATATTTATTTTTGTTATTTTTGTGCGGCTTGCGCGCCTGTCAAATGCATCGAAATCTGTGCCATAGCCAGCAGCGAGACAAACACACACGCACACACTCACACACATACGTATACACGTATTCATTTGCCACATACATATGTTGATTGTCAAGCGACTTTCTTGCCTAGTGAATTATTAAATAAATTAATTTGCGTTGCGTTCGTTTATGCTATGGCAAATTAATTTAAATGTCCTGCCATATGAAATACTCGGCTGCGGTTTGTACATCCCTGTTACCAGCCATCAGTCACTTTGTTACTACCAGCTCTCTCACTCCCTCGCTCTCTCTGTCTCGTTCACACGTTGTAAGCGGCATTTAATATTTATGCACCAGCTGTTAACAGCAACAGAAGCTGCAGGAGCTTGCGACAGCAAAAGGCAAACTAATTGCCCAAAGAGCTGTCTGAGCAGGAGAGACAATTACTAGTCGCAAATGATTATTAAATTCCAATTTGACTGTTGGAATATTTGACTACAGACAACGAGTTCAATATCAGCCATATATATCTACATATCATCTTCAAGCATGCAAGTTATCAGTAAGTCGTGCATATATTCAACGTTTCACATTTGTATGTTTGCACTGCAATGGGCTGACTGGCAGCGTAATGAAAAATCTCAAGTGACTGCTTCGCGTTTTGCTTAATTAAAAATGAGTTTGAGCAGCGCTTAGGTGCTGTGCATACACACACGCCAACACACACATAGAAGGGTGAATGCAATGCCTAAAGCTAAAGAGTAAGGCCTTGGCATGTAACAGAGTGCTGCAAGGGGTAGCTGGCTGATTTTGCCAAGCGAAAGTTTTAATTAGACAGCAGAAGTACGTGAGAGTCAACTGAAGCCAATTGCAATTTTATTTGCACTTGTAAAGCGCGCTGCAAATTAATGCAAACACAAAAACTTTAAGCACAAATATCCTTTTATTATTGAACTTCAAACAGAAATAGTCATTGACGCAAAGGCTTAGACATTTTGAATAGATATGAAAATGATTTTGTTATGCAAAAGTTGAGTTGAAAGAAAATAGTTTGTGGCTGAGTGTAATAAACCTTCGATGGACAAATATAAATGAGCTCAAGCAAGTACTTTTAACTATTATTAAAATGATCTTTAAGATATTTGCTTACTTACTTATGAATATGCTATTATTACAACTGAACATTGCTTTAAGTAACATAATTTAAACAAAGAAACAAGTCTTAAGCAAAGCAGACATTTGCTTTTCATTATATTCTTATTGCACATTAAAGAAAAAACCGTCGGCAGTTGGTTTGATAAATCTGTTTTACTCATTGACTGAAATAAATTAATATATAATTAATTTGTGCTAGATTGTTCTCTCTCGCTTCGCAAGCCATTAAATCCATGTTGAATGTTATCTTCGTAACATGGTCGAAAAACTTAATGCTGGCTAGTGCAAAATGGGCAACCAACTTGTATGCCACAAAATCCCTTGTTAAAAGAGCCCACCAAGGACAACAACATGGAAGTAAACCTTAAAAGTGCCAACAACAACGGCGAACAGTTTATATTGCTTATCAAATTTGTTGATTTGCTGCCGCAGCAGCATTAGTTGTTGCCGGCGCCTAAGCCGCAAATAATTCGACCGTACTTGCCTTAGCTGCCACAACAAACGCTGGCTAACAGCTATTAACAAGTGGGGCACAAATCGACTTATCAACACCACCATACGCACAACAGCACAAAAGTAGGCAACATTTTCTTTGCAATTGCTCTTCGCTAGAGCAAAAGCTATTTATGCCCCGTAAACTTTTGTAAATCGTGGCTAATACAACTGTATGTGACACTAGTGTAGTGACAAGTGTTGTATAGGGTATGCGTTAGTCGGTAACTCAGTTGAAGGCAAGTATTCTGTTGTTTATTTATGTGCCTTTGGCCACTTTTGTTCTTCAGTTGCTGAACAAGTTTTCCACTTGAACACTTTTGTTGTAGATTTTTGTGCACATCGATTTGAGGGATTAATGAGCAACAATCTACAATAGAAAACAAATTGAAGAAATCTAACAAAACACACACACACACAATAGATTATATATACAGGCGGATGGACAGACAGAGTCAAGTCGGTTGAGATTGAGTGCATGTAAGGCACTCCATTTCCTGGCTTAGCTTTCGTTTATGGCTTGAAAAGCTTTTAGCCAGGCCTACATAAGTGTGTGTGTGTGTGTTGCCGATTATCAGCTGACCAAGAAACAGCGACTGAAAAAGGAGGGCAAAAAAAAAAGGACTGTAAATGGAAGCTGGCGCAATTTGCGGCCCATTTAGACAGCACTCAAAAGGAAACCAATAGTTTAACCCTTCCTTTGACTACACACCCCCCCCCCCCCCTCTCTCTCTCTCCCTCTCTCAAACAGATATGCGCCACTGATGCAAACCATTTTCCGAAATTTCCCAGTGCCGGGCGTGCAATTGATCGATGATGGCAAAGAGTGCAATGAATCCTCGTGTCGTGTGGAGCTCAATTTATTGGGCGTCAAATCATCGGGCGTCTACAGGTGCGAAGTGTCCGGCGATGCGCCCTACTTTAAGCTTACAGCGCGTGCTGGCAACATGAGCGTTGAAGGTGAGAACCAACTGCCCGCGGCAATCGTGGCGTATACGCAATGAAATGCAATTTTCAATTGTTTGCCTTAAATTAAAGCGTACGTAAGTATATGTGTATATGTGTGTGTGTGTGTGTTTGCATGTGGGCGCATATTTAATGCAAATATTTTGCTACAATATCCCTGCAGCACATCCCCTGCCCCCACTCCCCCCTCGCTCTACCTGTCTGCATGAACACAGCATAAACCTAGTAAAATGTGTAATTTCCGTGATATTTTTAATGGTAAACAAGATGGCAAGAAACCGGTAAGGAAAAAACATGCAGCGCACTGCGTTTGCATATGTATGTATGTAAGTGGCTGTATCGTGCAGCAGCATGCAACGAACAGTGGGCAGCAACACGCACAGGATAAGCGCAGACCGGCAGCAGCAGGAGGCATTCGCGAAACTGAAACTGAAGCTGTAGCTCTGTGGAAGCCGAAGCCGAACGTTTTCATAAAATGTAACCAAGAGATGCATGTGATTCACATTCCCACCGACACACACACACACACACAACCACACACACACACACACACAAAGGGAAATAGCGAACAGGAATCGTGCTTGCTTGCGTCGCGTTTGCGGGTGTTTGTGTGTATGTGTGTGTGCGCGCCTCTGTGATTTACGGCAGCACTTTATGCTTAAAAAGGATATCGCTAAAATGAAAAGCTCCGCCTCCCCAACCACCCCACCACCAACCTACAACGTTCTGCATCAATATATGCACACATGTGTGTTTGAGTGTATTCACATTTTTCTTGTTTTTATTTTCGCTTTTACTTTTGCTCCCACAGCAGGATGTTTCTGCGCTGCGTCCTGCAGCCTTGTGCTTCTCGTAGTTCAGAGCTCTGTTCTGTTTCTCTGCATGTGTTTTATGATCATCTATTTTTCCGCTGATATAAAATAAATATCTTGTAGATACGCTGCGTAAATGTTGCCTTCTGCCTGCTGTTGCTGTTGAAATATTTTTAAAAATTTATCAAAAGCAAATAGAGAAGTTTTAAAAACAGACAGCAACAACACGTTATGCTGTATTTATACACATTAGACAAACACGGGCCAGGCATAAGGGGCATGCACCAAAGTGCACCATTTGCATATTTAATGCATGTTTAACGTCAGCGGATCTGAAATGTCACTAGCTTATTTACTAGCTAGCTGTTATAATCGCATTATATATATTATTCAATTTGCAGCAATAATTCCAGATAGCTAAGGAGTTATATGCAGCTCATAACGGTTATCAGGGATGCGCATTAAGCAGGAAAAAGCTTCACGTTAAATAAATGTATTATGCTTAAGAGCTCTTGTTGGCATTTGTCTTAAATCTGCAACACAATAAATCACAATAACCTTTGACCCCAAGACATATCGAGCAGACTCAGAGCTTAGCCCCATAGCATATGCTATCATTTGGCCAATAAATTAGATTGCTATGAGATAACGTTTGCGCAGTGCGCTGATAGCAGTCAGTCAGCAAAGCAGAACAGATCTTGTTCAACTGAATTTTTAAATATATATTCGAAAGGGTGTTTTTTTTAGAGGTATAGAACTTGAAGTTAGCAACACTTTTTTAACTGGCGGCCATTTTGTCAGCTGTTAAGTGATTTTGGTTTAGTTTGGTTTGGCATTTCAACATGAATAGACTGAAGAAGTCATTGCCGCTGTAGAGCGTAGCGTAGAGGAAGACCCGAATCAATCAATCCGCCATCGTGCACAGGAATTGGATATGTGTCCATCCACTTTATGGAAGATTTTGCGGAAAGATAAAGTCGTCGAAAATTGGACCTCTTGATTGGACTACGTCCAAGACATATGACAGAAATCATATTTAAATTATAATGCCAGAAGTTTGTCTTTCGAATTAAGTAAATTTCATATCAATAAAAAAAAATCATTTTTGTTTTATTCCATTTCAAAGTCCTATACCTCTAAAAAAAACACCCTTTATATAATGGCCGATTCTTTTATTTTTAGCGCTACCTCAAAACAATCCGCTCATCAGCAGCTTTCACTCGATGTATCGTTTCGATGATTTCGTTCAGGTAAACTGCAGCACCGACTTCTCCAGTCTGTTGACTAAGATAACCTGGTATATCAATGGTGTGCGGGTATGTCCACACACTTACACACACACACGCACACACATTCACTGTATCTCATTTTCTTCAGGCTTCCTTGGTGGACTTGCAGCCTACGATAGAAACATCAATTGCCGCACACGATTACAACTTGAGACGCATTGTCTCGCAGCTGAACTTCTATGCCAATGATCCGCGTTTCCATCAGCTGCAGCTGCAACAGTTGCTGCAGCAACGACAACAACAACAGCAACAACAACTGCGAGCAATGACTCCCTTGCGTCTCGGACTCGAGCTGCGTTGTGTGGCCGAGATCGAGAGCTATCCGCAGTTGACAAGGGAGACGAGCTTGCAGGCGCAACTGTTTCGCGACGATATCGATCTGAAGAATCAGAAGCTGTTCAAATCGGGTGAGTCGAGGTCAACAGCAGCAATTGTTGCTGCCGTTGTTGCTGTTGCACTTAATCAGCATGCGACCGCAATTACAGTGAAACCCATGTGGCTGTTGCTAATTAAAAATAAATGCATATAGAGTACACACTGACAGCGGTCGCATATTTGGACAATTTATAATAAAAATACATACAAACACAAATACACACACACACATACACATATTGACTGCAATCTCATTCGTTTCCCTTTTAGCTGGCGCCACTTTGCTCAACGCTCAGCTGCTGCTGGCCACGGCAACCGCAACGGCAGCCGCCATCTGCACACAGTTGCTCTTCATGCCGCTGACATTTCAATATGGCGCACGGAAGTTGACCCGCTATAAACATGGCCGCTAGTCTGGCAAAGTACATCTAGTTCTTATTTGTGTTCTTGTTGTTCTTGGGTTTGTAAACATTTTTTCTAGCTTTAAGCAACTGAAATGCACGTGAGAATTTACATTAACAATTACAAAAAAACTACAACCAATATAACATATATGTACGTATTGAAGTGCGTTAGTATTGGGTATTAGTTTCTAAGTAACCTGTGTAAATATCTAGTAAAGTTTACGATTACGCGTATGCAATACAATTACAAATATAAATAAATAATAAATCATCAATCAACCGCATTAGTTTCACTTCCTCATTCGAGCGGCACAAAAGTCACATTTACACACACAGACACACACACACACGCACACACAGACCGCATTGCAACCACAAAAGTGCCGTTTAATATGCAATTGCCAATTTCGTGCCCTATAATTGTGGTCTGTGCGCTTCGTTGGGGCTGTTTGTTACAATCTGTTCATATTGTTTTCAATAAATAAAATAATAAATTTCAAATCTTTTTAAAGTTTGGTAAACAATATTTGGGCTTTTATAAAAATAAAACAAATAACACGAATTGTTTTTTTTCTTCTTATTTTTATTACAGTTTATTATAAAAAATTTTAAATTATTTTTTTTTGCATTCCCTAAAAAGTTTTTGGGTAAAAAACGAAAACTTGTTAATGAAAACAAAAGAATATTTAAATCAATATTTAAACAAAATAATTTGCTTCAAGCGTACATTGTGCTTGATCCTTTGCAACATTTCGCTGCATATGTAGTATATATATTATTGATAGGCTTAAATATATGAATATTCAGAGTATCTGAAAGTCTGTGCACAGGCACGGCCGAAGGAGCAGACTATGCGACGAACTTATGTGGCATGTTGTTGTTGTTGCTCTGTTGCTGTTGCTGCTCTTATTCTGTTGCCCGTCTCCATTTTATTTCATTTTAAAATCGAATTCAATGAATTCAATTGCAATTCCTTTTTGCATACGCAAGTTTGTGGCTGCAAAAATGCGCGCGCCATGAACGAACGCTTCGGCTGTGTGCTGGAGCATGTGTTAATGGCGCCTCTGTACAGCCCACAGACCACGCCTACCCGCCCTTGTGTTGCGACCGTCCAACCACATTGGAATACATTGAGTCACACCACACACACACACACACACCACGCACACACTCCGCAAACACTCCGATTGCATATCAATTACAGCTCTTGACAGGCCGAGATTGATTTTTGTTTGCATTTAAAGGGTTTCATTTCCGGCTTAAATACATTAAAAATGTATTCGTATTTGCAGTGAGTTTAAAGAGTTCACAGTCAGTTTGGGTTTCGTAGATATGTTTTTGTTGTATTCCTTAGAATTATTTGCAATAATCGTTAAAAAAAAATCGTACCTCAGCGAAATAATTGAATATCCGTTGAGTTCCTAGACCTATCTTAGTGAAATTTTCACAAATCATCAATATTATGTCAAAGTTTAAGATACCGAAAATGAATCGTGGAAGTTGAAGTTTTTATTGTTATCGAATTTAATCGATATACATATAAATCCATATTATCATCTACGTAAAGTCTTTAGTTGTTATAATCTTGAATGAGGTTTAACATGCTGTAAAACTTCATACCTTGGAAGTTGAAGTTTTGATTGTTATCGATTAAATTCGATATACATATAAATCCATATTATCATCTACGTAAAGTCTTTAGTTGTTATAATCTTGAATGGGGTTTAACATGCTGTAAAAGTATTCCCCAGCGAATGTCTTGTAAAAATGTTCAAATTTAATATTAACAAGATTAAAAGTTTTCAGAACAGCTCTCAGATGCTGCCCAAGTAGCAAACACACATACATATTGTACTTAGGCAGGACATGAGGCCATATGTATGTCCTGCAATGCTTATATCCTTTACATCTCAGACACAATTTGGTGCCTCCCCGTTGCTGCAGTTGCCAGAGAGCTCTTCTGCAGCAGATTATCCGCAGTCTCACCGCCTTTAATATTGATGAGATTGTTCACATATTGGGCAATGTCTGCGTCAATGGTAATTGGAAATGAGTAAGAGGGCTGGACGAAAGCGAATCAAGACATATAATACAAAGGATCAAAGTTTGAGATTGCTAGCTAGCCTTGCCCAAGGAAGCAGCCAAGAAACCAAAAACAAACAACGACAATGAAGACGAAGACGAAGAGGAAGACGACGACGATGACAGTAAATAGCTGGAACAGTGAAAGAGACTATTAAGCGATAATTTATTTGTAATCCGCGATGTGAATGCAACTCAGCTGGTTGCAGAAGCAGCATGCATCCTGTTTCCTGTCGTTGGTGCCAGCTGAAAGGAATCGTCGGGTCCCGTGGGGCAATAAAAATGGCTGTGGCAGCAAAACTGCAGCAATGGACAGTGCAAATATTTAAAGACGTTAACTGTTAACTTGGCCAGTGGAATGCAAGTTGCCAGTTGCCGTCTGGAAATGTTGCCCCCAGGGGCAATTTGATGCAGACAATGTGGACAGCAGCTTAAAGGGTATCCAGACTGGGCAAATACTCCATTTCAAGTGCCACGCTTACAACAACAACAACAACAACAAATGCCAATTACAATCGCTTTAATGTGCAGCTTGAGCTGGACATGGGCAAGGGTGGGTCAAAGAGAGAAAACCACAAGGATTAAGTAATTTCTGCCAGACATGCAGCAGCCACAATCACCAAATGAACACAAAAACTTTCTGTGTGTGTGTAAAGGAGGTAAAGAAGGAGTTGAAGGCAGACCAAAAGATGGTACGGAGGCACTCTAATGCACTCGTGTGTGCAATAAATTGGCATATCCTTACAAAGCACGCACACACATAAAGAGTGAGCGAGAGATAAAGGAAGCAGGGAAAGATACGGATAGATACAGCAACCAATGAGTTTTGCGTGTGCCGATGCGACTGTATTATGCACAGGATGCACATAAGAATGAAAATCCTTTTGCACTTAATGGCCACACGAAACCAGTAGGAAAACTCTAGACAAAACAGCTCGACTACCATATACCCTAAGCTAAAGTATTCGACTAACAGCAGTCTGAAAACTTTTAGCCAACACACATTTCTATGTACACAGCAAATGTCTTGCGCTTTTCGATACTTGCTTTAAAAAAATTAAAAATGGAATATCTTTTGTGTTCCTAGATGTATCTTACTGAAATGTTCCCAAATCAGCAATAGTATGCCAAAGTTGAAGATACAAAAGATTATTCTTGGAAGTTGAAGATTTTATTGTTATCGATTATTATCGATATACATATAAATTCACATTATCATCTACATACGTAAAGTCTTTAGTTGTTATAATCTTGAATGAGGTTTAAGATGCTGTAAAACTTCATTTTACCTCTGAAGTTGAAGTTTTTATTGTTATCGATTATTATCGATATACATATAAATCCACATTATCATCTACATACGTAAAGTCTTTAGTTGTTATAATCTTGAATGAGGTTTAACATGCTGTCAAACTTCATTATACCCTTTTGAGTCCTTTTAATAGGTTATAGGGTATACAGAAGCAATTGCAGTCTGTTCGCCGTCTAGCTGTTTGGCTTGGCTCCGTGCTTGGGTAATATTATTATTTTCCTACTAAAATTTCTTATTTGCAACGTGGAAGCTCATAAAATTTTGCAGCTCTTTTGTGGGGTCATTGAAGCGATACCGCTCTTGCGTTCGACTTCCGGTTGTCTTCCCGTTCATGGCCCCCCTTTGGGGCCATCCTTTTTGGTCATTAATTTGCGATGACCGTCGACCATGTTTGAACTAATATCTCACTTTGCTCGCTTTGCTCGTTTTACGATCGTTTTCTCACCTCACCGCATGACTTCTATATTTTCTTCCTCTTTTGTTTTTTTACTGTATTCAATAAATGCACATTTATGCGAGCTGTGCAAATAAACTTAGCTGTCGTCAATGGACAATAAAATGTCTGGTGCAATATTCAAATGGTTTGCTTTAAAAGTCGCACGCGTTGAGTAAAATACATGGTCGCTGATCCGTTGCCGTTCAAGATATATTGGCATTATTTATTTAAGCTACACAGCAGGAGCAACTAACCCACACAGGACGAGGGAGTTTGCAGAGAGAAATGTTGTGCCGAAGCAATGGGCCAAGATGCTGAGATTGCATACATTTTGTGCTTTGACAGCACAATTTTTTTTCAGCCAGCGCAGCTAATGAACCATTGACAGCCGATGTGTGCAACTAAGTATGAAGCCGAAGCAAAAAAATTACCAAGAACAACTCCCAGACGACGCATTCCCCAAGTTTTGCCCAATACCCACACTATCTAAAGTGCTTCAAAAAGAATTATTATCTAAATTGACGTAGATAAATAATAAAAATACATAAAAATTATTTTTATTTTTGTGTAGCTAAACTTAAAAGGTTTTCAAGGACTGCAAATTTAATATTTTAACGAAATTGTTGCGGGTGACATTTTAAAACTGTGAATCGATCTGTTAACGTCAATAGGAACGTGCAGTATAGAAATAGCTCAGATGCAAACAACTTGTCAAGCAAAGGTCATGAGCTACCAAAGGTCATCAAATATTTATGTAGCAATAGCAAATATATATATATAGCAATAGCATAAAGGTCAGATGAACTATCTTTAGTATAACATACTAGTATTATATTAAATTTTTGTTCTACTTTAAATCAGATTTATTTTATTAGAATAACCAAAATGTGTATTATAAATTTTTTACTATTCTTGATATGTTATCGAAAAGATTTAAAGCCAAGCTATATTCTTATCTAGCATTGTAGTTTTTCCATCCGTTCCATCTCAGAGACTATAAGAGCTAGAGAGTCCAGAGTTGGAACATAATCTCGTCTAATCCCTAGGCGTCACAAGTTTTCGATAACATTAACCGTTTGCGATATACACATGTCATCGATGAACAAAAAAATCTTGAATTTGGAAAACTTGGAAATAGCATTTGAAACATTAGACGAAATAATGACAATCTGTAAAACTTTTATTAATATCGGTTGAGAAACACTGGAGATATGGAACATTGAAATTAAGTTAAGTATACGCAGAAGAGGCGTACATAGACACATACTTGCAAGCAGTGACTGTACGCGTAAAGTATAGGGTTCAGGGTATCTTCTAGTAGGGATTTCTCGACTAGAGACTCCAAAATCAAAATTTTCAACGATTTAAAGTTGATTCTTACAGCAAAAAAAAACACCATCAGAAAAATCAAATTAAATCAACGAAAGTAGAAGAAAAGCAGCTTTTGACTTAACAAGCGTTGTGCTGCAGAACACAAAACAAACGAAAACAAAACAATCATGTTGTGTAAATAAATTAAAGTACTGGAAGCTGCTGTGAAAGGGGGAAATGCGATGTGATTGTCAGTGGCAGCGGCAGCGGTGCCGTCACCTGCCACAAGCAGCGATGGCGACACAAAGCTGGAAAATTAAATGTGCTGCAATTACAACAATAAGCCAAAGCAGCTCCAACAACAACAATAACCACAAACAACAGAAGCAACAATAATGACAATTGCAATTGTTGCGAATGCTGGGGCCAAAAAAGAAAGTGGCAAACAGAGGGAAGAATGAAAAGGGAAGTGGAGTAAAGTAGAAAAGCATTTACTTGAATTGACTTCATCCGCTTTGTTTGTAGCTGTAGCGCATCTGCAACTACTACTATTACTTGTGTTGCAGCTGTTTGTTGTAGCCGGACGGGGAGCAGGCAATCAGGCGCAACGACTTCCGCAAAGGACAAGGAGGCAACGCCAACGTCAACGGCTTGCAACCGCAATTGAAATGTTTTCATTGCAACAACTAAAAATTGTCATCAGGATTTTCATTACCTGCGGCCAACTTGGTTTTCTCTCTCGCAACGCTTTATTAAAGATGCTAAGAGATGTATATATGTATGTGTGAGTGTAGACCACACCACCCACTGTAGGCTGTAGTTAGCTGCTGTTGCTCTCTCTTTCTCTCTCGCGCTTTTGCCTTAATTAAGTTTGCCTTAGAGACAGAGAAAGTCGGGTCGCTTTGTTCCCATTGTGCACTGGATTCATTTGCAACGCTCGCAAATCCCTTTTATCGGGCGCGAAAAAAATGCAATTAGTGTTTGCTGCGTGCATTTCAAGGACCTTGCACTTAATTGCAAAATGCGGCAAATTAAATCATTTTCACTTAGCTCACACTCTCTCTTTCTCTCTTTATATATTTTTTTCATGAACCCAAAAAAGTATGCTACAAAAAAGTAAACCATAACAAGTGCAGATTTGTCGAATGGCACTTTTAATTATACTAAAAGCAAATGCAGCTTAACAAAACACTTTGAAATGATTTAGTTGCGCTTTTGAACAGAAGGGCACAACATGCTCTATAAGACAGCTAGCAGCTATTTGGTTGACACATAAAAATTAGCATAAATGTCGCATGCGAAAAAAGAAAAGTTGTAAAAGCAAATGCCATTAAGCGCATCAACTGGAAAGAAAAACTCATTTCTTCGTCGTCTTGGCAAACGGACAACGGCAAAAAGAAAGCAATGTATAAAAATCAAATTGGACACACAACAAACGGTTTTCACCAACACACACACACATACGAATGAAAACGAAGCAGCAACAATAACAATGTCCAGCAGTTTTTGGGAGACCAAAATTTGTAATATAAGAATAACAAAAAATGAACACAAACATACACAACTAGAACAACACGCGAATGTTGTTCTTTAAATGGCACAAAATGTTTTGAAAGCTTATTTTTCATTTGCTTTGGTACAACCAAGCAAAAAGGTCAGCATAATGTCGACAAAGGAACAACAACAAAACAAACTATAAGAAATAACTGAAGATAGTGAGATACTAAAACACACACACACACACAAGAGCGACGAGCGGCAAATAAAAATAAATAAACATGGCACATCAACTGAAAACTAAACTTTACAAAAATTGTTATGCTCTCGACGAGAACATACACAGTCGTCTAACAAGTTCGTATGTGCATGAGTGTGTATTTGATATTTGCTTGTTTGATGTTAGCCTCGGTTCCAATTGCCCATCCCATTGTTAGTTTGTATTTCAATACTTGATGTAGTTGTTGTTGTTTTTTCTTTCTCTTTTTTGTTTCTGCAAGCGCATTTACTGCGCTTTTTTACGACACAAATCGAAATTGTCATCCATTCGCTCAATTTGTCGTCTTGGGCACGCAAGCCAAACCAAACCAACTTGTTCGTAGCCCCTTAACGACGAACAAAATCCATGCTTGGTTGCACAAATACCATATGAAATATATTCTTTTTGGTACCATAAGTGCTGCCACAGCAAAAACAATACAAACACACAAATATATATATCTAAATTGGTAGTCAAATGTTGCTGCATCGAACTGAAACTGAAACATTTTCATAGCACAAATTTAAGCTAAACCAAAAATGGAAGACAAAAATGTTTAACATCAAAAATAATTATGACAAAAAATATTTATTATTTATTATAGGTTTCTTTAATGATTTTATTGTCTCTTAAAGCTTGAATAGAACATTTATCGATTTGTTAGTCATAAATTTAAACTATTTATTTTCCTGCTTATTCGCTCATTGTATATTGAAACATCTTAAGCAAAGTTTGTTTGCTTATCTGGCACACTAATCTTATTAATATCTTACGCTCTCGAAGCTATTAAAATAATTATAATAAACATATGACTTAATCCTTCAAACAAAAGACTTGTTATGTATACAAACAATCAAAAATAATAATTGATAAATGAGAATTCAGTAAACATAAATTAGTGAAACTAAAGTATGGATTTGCTTAACACTGAAGTAGAATGAAAATGTTCATTTAACAGTATTATTGAGCTGCTGCTGAAGCTTTAATTAATGACTAGGATTTTAATAAATACACAAGTTGTTAAGTGCTCTTGATATAAACGAAATACTCGCATGTATGATGTGCGCAAAAGTGCATTTCGTGTCGTAAAAGCAATGAAAATGCCAATGAGATAAGCATGAACGTATGTGAACGTATGTATGTATATGTAGTACTTCCTGCATAATGAATAATGGAGCCAGCGCAATTGTGCAAGGGTGGAATCTTAACGGCATTATTAACGCAATGGCAACCCTATGGCCGTAATGGCAACACTGGCACGCGTCTTCAGTATCTGGCTCCAGTATGCTTTATAGCCAGCAGAGAAAATGAGAGAGAAAGAGGGAGAGAAAAAGAGAGAGAGAAAAAGGGAGAGAAAAAGGGAGAGATAGAGAGAGCAAGAGGGAGAAAGAGAGAGAGAAAGAGGGAGAGAGAGAGAGAAAGAGGGAGAGAAAAGAGGGAGAGAAAGAGGGAGAGAAAGAGGGAGAGAAAGAGAGAGAGAAAAAGGGAGAGAAAACTAGAGAGTAAGAGAGAGAGTAAGAGAGAGAGAGTAAGAGAGAGAGTAAGAGAGAGAGAGAGCAAGAGGGAGAAAGAGAGAGAAAGAGGGAGAGAGAGAGAGAGAGAGAGAGAGAGAGAAAGAGAGAGAGAGAAAGAGGGAGAGAAAGAAAGAGAGAGAAGAAAGGGAGAGAAAACTAGAGAGTAAGAGAGAGAGGGAGAAAGAGAGAGAGAGAAATAAGAGAAAGAGAGAGAGAAAGAAGAGAAAGAGAGAGAGAAAGAAGAGAAAAAGAGAGAGAGAAAGAAAGAAGAAAGAGAGAGAGAGAAAGAAGAGAAAGAGAGAGAGAGATACCCTTTCCAACTCAATTAATGGGAAGTAAACAGACGACAAGGACGAAGGCTGCCATTTTGTAAAGTCCCTAACAACCGATCTCATTTTGCGATAAAAAATAATCGAGAAAACAACTCTGTGCCTCAAAAATTGAATTTTCAAAATGATTTAAGATTTTTGCAATAGTTTGAATAAGCAAGGAGAATATTATTAAAATAAAATTCAGTTTTTTCGCCGTTCTTTTCGAACATTTATATCAAAATTGGTATCAAAAATGTTCATTAAAGCTAGAATAAATATATATATCTAAATATATAATAAATAAATATCTAAATATGTATTCAAAGCTCAAGGTTAAACATACAATTTAAACCAAACTCTTTTTAAAGTCATGTTATAGATGTGTCTTCCCCCACATACCCCGACTTTAGATCGGTTCTACGCCGATCTATGTACGCGCGTGTGTGTGTTTGTGTTAATAATTGTGCATCACTGTTCGCCAATCAGGCAGCAGTGGCAAGTGGCAGCATTGAGAGACTTAGATACTGTTCCATACGAACATATAGTACAATGCAAAATTAATTAGCTTACTTCACTTAATCGCCAGCTATTTGACTGCAACAATGCCGAAGCGATGGCAATCGACCTAACTACGTCCTTGCCAGTCAGCTGTAGCTGCAAGCACTCGCTCTTTGTCCTTGTGTGGCAGCAGCTTCAGCTGGCAGGGCCGTAAAGTAATTTGCATTTCCAGCTAATGCCATTTGTATGCGCATATTCCGATTACAATTTAGTTAAACTTGTTACGCCCCGCAAACGTGCAGGCGCAGGACATGGCTGCACTCTCGGTAAAGCGGTAAATTTTGTCCTTGCCGTGCAACATTTTCAGCTAGCAAACTATTGACAATGAACTAATTGCTATTGTTCCTGTCTAAGGACATATTTCGACTGCAAAATAAACTCGTTCGCATTGACGTTACTACACAGTTAGGTAGTCAGAGATTGGACAGCATCCTCGGGGCATCATCAGGGCTGTAGTAGTTTCTGCTGCCACCAACGGCCACTCAAATGTCTCAAGAGCTCCCCCAAAAGCTGACTCCAATGCACATCCGCATCGACAGACACATTTTTGATGATGTGCTCCAGCTTCAGCTGAAGCTGCAACTTCAGTTTTCTGCTGCTGCTGCTGCTGACACACGCCACACTCTCCAAATCGCAAACAATTACTTTTTCAAGTGCTGCCCAACTTACCTGTGGCACATTGATCTATCAGCATGCTACCACTTGCCAGGTAACGAACACTAAAATGAAAATGCCTCAAGCTAGCCGATATGCACAAGTTTGCATAATAACTAAACGTACAAATATGCAAATGTTCGAATGTCTAAAAGATAAATTCTGCACAAGCTGTTGGTCATGTGCTAAAAGTTAAAGCCAAAAGTTTGTAAGGCATTGAGCAGGTAGTGCATATTTATTATATAACATGAACTTCATGTTGTATTTAAAGTCGATTTTCAAAGTCATTTCGTACCTTATGTCTAAGGAAGGATATAATAAGTTCTTATATTCCTTGTCAAATATTAACTATAGTTTGATTCAATTACACTTGAGTTTAGTCAGTAGCAGAAGCTTAAGGATAGATCAATTAGACAACAATTGACCATAGATATATTCAATAGTATTCAGCTCATTGTTCATAACGGTATTAAGCACTTACGGGCAATAGAAATACACACAAATACTTATAAAGGGTGTTTTTTTTAGAGGTATAAAACTTTTAAATGGAATAAAACAAAGATGATTTTTTTTATTGATATGAAATTTACTTTATTCGAAAGACAAACTTCTGGCATTATAAATATGATTTCTGGCATATGTCCGCCACGGCTGGAACTTCAAGTTCTATACCTCTAAAAAAAAAACACCCTTTACAACAATTACAGCGTGTGTGTGTGCGAAGATGCTAAGTTAGTGTTAAGCAGGCACAGTTGTTGTTGTTGCTGCTGTTGTTGCTGTTGCATGGGAAACCCAACTAAGTTGCTCAAGTATTTATGAACTTTGTTAACAGACTAAGAATTGCAAACTTGTAAGGCGCGCTCGCGCTCCTGCGAAACTTTGTGAATGAGAAATTGTGTGCAAAAGCGACACAGTCTCGGGTGTCGGGCTGAAAATGAATTAAATGGCCACGCCCATTTCCACGCACAGAGAGAGAGAGAGAGAGAGTAAGAGTGGGAGAGCTGCTGCAATGTCTTGTGAAAGGTGCACTAATTGCCAGCAAAGTCGCCGGACAAGTTTATGGCCAAGGTAAACGCAGCGCCCAAAAACTTTCATAGGCCAAAGTTCAACGTGGGCCAAGTTTTTCGACCGTGTAACGCCTACTTTTTCGAGAGTGCTCTAGATGTAAGTCACTGTATGTTTTTGTGTGTGTGTGTCTATTTTCGGATTTCGTTTCGTTTTTCGCCTTAGCGCAACTTTTGCTTTTACTTTTGCAATGCCAGCAACGATTTTCAGTTTTAATTTGTGCTCGCTGTTTTTAGCTCCCTTTCGCATGTGTGTGTGTGTTTGTGTGCTCCTGTTCATATTAATTTAAAGTTTTTCGTTTTTATGCCTTTCCGTTTTTGTATTATTTTTATTTTTAACCACTGTCATTTTTGATGTTTACCGCTTGTTGCACTTTTGCTCATTTTCCACCGAGTTAATCACTTTACTTCTTGGCTTTGTTAAAGAAAAAAAAAAGCCCCAAGTTGATCGCTGATTATATTAAAAACTCATAAAACTACGTCGCTGTAATTAATAAACTTCTTTTGCCCTTTTTGTATTTTTTAATTGCAACATCAATTTTACACTTTTGTCATGCGGAATATTATTTGTTTATCAGTTGGATGAAATAAAATTACGTATACGAGTCAGGAGATATTTTTGTATTTATCTTTTATAATTGCATCCACTTTTAAGATTTCCATTTGCTTGATTATTTAAATTGAAAGCATGTCATCTGATTTTTGTGTCGAATAATGTGTTTAAATGATTCAACGCGTTTGCTTTGCCTTTAAAGGTGACTTGAGTAAGATTTTTATTATGAAGTAAAACATATTTTTGAGTATAAGAAAAGTATATGGTATTAATTTTCAACCTGATTGTCATACATTAAAGTGTTAGTCAAGATATTTTATTATGCTTAACAGGAAGTGAAACATGTTTTTGAGTATAAGAAAAAGTATATGGTATTAATTTTCAACCTGATTGTCATACATTAAAGTGTCAGTCAAGATTTTTCTTAACAAGAAGTGAAACATATTTTTGAGTATAAGAAAAGTATATGGTATTAATTTTCAACCTGATTGTCATACATTAAAGTGTTAGTCAAGAAATTTTATTATGCTTAACAGGAAGTGAAACATGTTTTTGAGTATAAGTATTAATTTTCAACCTGATTGTCATACATAAAAGTGTTAGTCAAGATTTTTCTTAACAAAAGGTGAAACATTTTTTTGAGTATAAGAAAAGTATATGGTATTAATTTTCAACCTGATTGTCAGAACATTCCAAATAAGTACGAAACTCGCCAGCAAAAATCCAATACTTTACTGTGAGCATATAGGATATGTACATGTGTAAGCTTTTCGCCAACTAGAGTAACAAAATCAAATGGCGTTGGCGCTCTGGTCGTAAGAAGTGCACTTGAGTGCAGCTTATTTTCTTAGGCTTGCATATTTCACGAGCATTTTCATTGATAATGCGAAAGCAACAGCAGCAGTTGGACTGGGACTACGACAGGGACTGGAACTGGAAACTAAAACTGGGGGACAGGTGGGAGTTTACGGCGATGTAACTGTTGAGATACGCACTCCACAGAGACAGAGAGCAAAAGACACACAAAATGAAGATAGAGTCACTTAAATACGTCCGTAAGTTAACTGCAACGAGTGTTTTGCTTAGTTACGTTTTGCTCGAGCACTTGGATAAGTGCTATCGCCGGTTGCTTCGAATAAAAACATTCTATATACAAACAAACCAAATGAACAAAAAAAAAGGCGAACAATTTTTGAGTTTCCTGTTGCCAGGATGCGCAGGACTCTGGTGCATAAACTGCATGCTACTCATGCATATCCAAAGCCCGCATATTTTATTTTCCCCCCTATAAAAAAAAAAACATATCCAAGTTTTGTGACTTTGTTAAGGAAAAGTTTTGTCGGCCAGCGCCCAACAAACGCCCCATTTGATCACAAGCTTTTTATTAGCTGCCCAAAAGCAATTTGAATATGTTCGGTGTCCAAGTCAATCCCTTTTGTATGACCCTTTTTCCCTCGTGACAGTTTCCGAAGACCGGACTCACGCAAAAGCTACGTATGTATTTAAAAAGGATACTTGCAACATTGAATATCCTGCTGCAACACAAGTTTGATGTTATTATCTTTAGCCTGAAGACATTCAACAACAATAATGATGACAAAAACAAGCTAGCATTGTTAGCTGATTTTGCTTTGGACATTTTTGTAGTAAGATGTTTTATAAATAAATATTACTATTAATACTAGGTCAACGATTTGAGAAGTGCAGGAAGCTTATGAGTTTTTAATCTATAAACTCGAAAATGGGAACGATGTAGGTTATGGTTTCAAAAGTGCAAATGTAGACAACCCTATTCGTGAACAACCCTGTGCAAACCGTATTTTGACGTATTTTCCAATACTGCTTTTGTCTCCTGTCTTTTTATGAAGTAAAATCGTTAGATGATTATACTACATGTGATGGATTAACAATATATAGAAAAATTAATATTAATATTTAAATTAAGTATACGCAACAATATATTCGGAACATAAAATGTATGCGAAAATTTAACTGCCGTTTTTATACCCTGAAAACATTGAAAATTGGTAAAAAAGAGTATAATGGTTGTGTGAAAAAGTATGTAACAGGCAGAAGGAAGCATCTCCGACCCCATAAAGTATATATATTCTTGATCAGCATCAACAGCCGAGTCGATATATCGTCGATCTCAGAGGCTATACGAGCTGAGACTCCAGATTTGGAACATAAGCTCGCCTAATATCTAGGCAGTACAAGTTTGATTTAAATTTTCGATAACTCTTCCCATTTCCGATATACACATGTGATCGATAACAATAAAATCTTGAATTTGGAAAACTTTGAGAAGCAGTTTGAAACATTGGACGAAATAAAGAGAATATGTGAAATTTTTATTGAAATCGGTTGAGAAACCCCGGACATATGTAACATTGAAATTAAGTTAAGTATACGCAGTATAAGCGTACACACACACATACTTGCAAGCACTGACCGTACGGTTAAGGTTCAGGGTATCACCCAGTCGAGTTTTCTCGACTAAAGCCTTCTTACTTGTTTTCATTAGTCAATTTAAAGTTCAGACCGTTTCCACTATACTACATTATGTACAGGATACAACTGCAGTAGCTTAAAATGCCTGTGACATAATTGCTTTTTTAATGTACATGGATAAATAACGCTATGTACATACACACACACAGATATATATAACCATAAATTATGCTGTGCCCAAAAATGTTTGATACACAATTTCCTAGACAACTAAGTTTTTGCCACTCAAACTCGCTATACGTATATATTTATAAATATATTTATAAAAATTTCTTTGGCAACATGAAATCATGATTCGTTTAAAATACACACACACACACGCACACACATTTAGATACACAAAGCATAGATGTAACAGCCTCGATTACGCTCCCAGCGGGCTGCAGCCATTCGAGAGGAAAGTTTTATTATCGGCTGCGTTTGAGAGGCAACAGCAAGGAGCAACAACAGCAACAACGACGACAGAGCAGCTCATAAAATATGTTTGCCATCACACACACACACACACACACATTTCTCTTGTTGTTGTTGCTTTATTCTTCATTTAACAGCTTGCCCCGCGGGAGGTGCAACCACCCAACCACGCCCATTGAGAGAGCATTGTTTTTACGAATTTACTGCTGGTTTTTTCTGGCTTTTTTGGTTTGGGCCACCCTACGATTTTTTTATTAGTCGCTGCTTTTTGGGCTTATTATATTTTGCCTTCACACCCATTTAAACCATTTTACAGTAATTTTTAGCTTATTGCTAATTTAAAGCTATTACCCGGGCGTTTCCCAGCTGGATTTCGTGTCGCGATTCAGCGGCAGGACATGAAATCAAGGCCAACTTTGCCTGTATCTAGTAAGGTGTTAAGTTTGAGTGTGAAGTTACAGGGTATCTTTAAGTTGTTGTTGTCCTGTTTTGATTTATTTTTATACTTTTATGACAGCTATTGGTCCATGGAGAGCTGAGCGCGTCTTAAGTTATGCAACAACCGCAAAAGTATGCTACATAATTTAGTTAATTTTCTATTTATTAAACTTTCTGCGAGAAACTTTCACTTTATAAATTGACAATTTGTTTGTTTTGCCTCATAGTTGAAATTATTATCTATTTTTCACATAGCCAACTGGGGAATTGAAAGCAACAACAAATGGAAAAATCGTACCTTTAGCATTATTGTACATAATTCAAGAAGAACTTGCATTGGGGGGGACAGAAAACATTGCTTGGAGCAAGATCTCTGTCACTTAAGGTGCGAAAAAGAATAATTTATTTGTGCAAAATTTGTGCGAAGACCCAACACAACCCAAAGCAACTTGTGTACAGCTTAAATGCCGTGCTGGGGTTAAGCTGTCCGAGGCAACAACAACAATGTTGTTATACTGGTTGAACAAAGGAAATGACCACATGCAGTATTTGCTTGGTTCGCAGGCGAGCAGAGCAACAAATTCTAATATTGTCATTGTTATTGTTTTTGTCTTTAGTCGGACTTAACAGCAGACACACACACACACATACCAAATTGAGTTGCGTGTGTGTGTGAGCGTAAAAAAAGCGTATATAAACTTCAGGCAGCGCCAATGCGACAAAAGTCAACTGCTGCATAGGGAGCACAGCCCCAGCCATGAACGATGGACGATAGCTATCCTTTGGAGAGTTAACTGCATGTGTGTGTGTGTGCGAAGATATTTATGGCCAATGGCCATAGCCAAACAGCTAACAGTGTCATCTCTTGCCTTGAGGCTGGCTTTGACTCTGTTTTGCCGTAAGCCGTTTAAGGTTCAACATGCCTTAGTGCGAACGCATATGTGGCCGGGTCAATTGTTGCAATCAACGTGGCGCATGAGTGATATGCATATAGGCTAGCCTAAACTAGCCTGTGGGTGCAAGCCAGGACCAGTTGGTTAGCTAGCATAAAACATATGCATTTACTATTCAATTGAATAGTGTCAACAACAACAACTGTGCCCAAAGCTATGCAAATAAACAGCGCTTCGACTAGATATATTATTAAGTGGCTGAACATTATGTTAATATGTATGTATGTGTTGATTTGTGTAGTATTTAATCATTGTTTATGCAAATCGCAATCATTATCTTCATATTTTATTTATTTGCATTGAGAACCGCGATTGCAACATCGATAGCACCGATAGTTTTATGGGAGCTCAAAATATCGATGCTTTTACTTTAAGATCGATGCTTTTACTTTAAGATCGATGCTAATACTTTGAGATCGGTGCTTTTGCTTTAAGATCGATGCTTTCACTGCAAGATCGATGCTTTTATAACTCTTTATATACACTCTTTGGCGCTTAAATTTAAATAAACTTTAAATAAAGAAACTCAATCTCAACCCAACAAATTGTGTTGATTTGTGTAGTATTTAATCATTGTTTATGCAAGTCGCAATCATTATATTCATATATTATTTATTTGCATTGAGAACAGCGATTGCAACATCGATAACACCGATAGTTTTATGTGAGCTCAAAATATCGATGCTTTTACTTTAAGATCGATGCTTATACTTTGAGATCGATGCTTTTTCTTTGAGATCGATGCTTACACTTTGAGATCGATGCTTTTACTTTCAGATCGATGCTTTTGCTTTATATCGATGCTTTCACCGGAACATCGATGCTTTTGCTATAAGATCGATGCTTTTACAACTCTATATACTAGTTGGCGTTTAAATTTAAATAAACTTTAAATAAATAAACTCAATCTCAACCCAACAAATTGCAAATAAATGCTCAATTTTATAAGTTTAAAAAAAAAAGTTTTACGCCGTAGCAGCAGCTCACCAAATAAGTCATTCAACGCCAAATCCACTTTAGATTTATACTCGTTAACTACACTAACTAATCGTGTATATCTGCCACTAACATACACATAGTAACACACACATATACACACGTTTATACAGTGCTTCCAATTGCCATTTTGTAGATCTATGGCCATGCACAATTGCACATTGCTATTTTTTTCCATTTCTCAGCAGTTTTTTGTTTTCAAGGTTTTTACAAATCACCAGCACTTACGTGTGCGCTCACCTCGCGCGTTGTTTACGGCACTTACTAATGAAAATAAACGTATTTCAAGCTAATTAAACAACAAAAGCACAAGAGAGGGAGAGATAGAGAGGGAGGGAGAGAGAGCGGAAAGAGCAGCCCCCAAAAAAAATTAAGGAAAAAACAAAGGTAAATTGAAAGGCGAAATGGAATTTAGTAAAATAGTACGAGAGAAAATGGGAACGAAGGAGTAAGAGTGGGCGTGGCTGTGTGAATCTGTCGCTCACACTGACGCTGACAGCTGACAAGCCCGCGGGACTCCAATGTACGCAACAAAGACAACGACGCCGCGTGGCACACTGATGTTGCAATTTAATTTGTATTGTTAGCTGTTGCTGCTGCTGCCGTTGCTGATGTTGTTGTTGTTGTTGTTGTTGTTGTTGTCGACACAATTGCAGCCGCATCAAGTTGATGATGATGATGATGAATCCACTTAAGCGCACAGGCACAGGTAACAACTGCAACAACAGCAGTCGTCGTCTAATTGAACAGCGAGGGGATGTGTACGACGGCAGTCAATGTGTGTGTGTAGTTGTAGTTGTGTGTAATTTAAGCACTCAAGCAAAGTCACACACACACACTCATACACACATACAATTAAATTGACAAATGCTAATCTGTTGCCTTTTGACACGTTTCGTTGCATATCCTTTTTATTGTCCTTACAGCAAATTCAATTAACATTTTGAACTTCTTCAACATGCATGCCACATATATAGTTTCAAAATATTCTATAGTATATATAAATGTATTTGTGTGTGTAAACTTGATTTAAATGCACAATACAATCGCTAATCGCGGCACATACGCTTCGATGGCGGCTCCTCCTCGGTGGGCGCAATCGATTGCAACAAAGCGCAACTCGTGTGGCTGCCAAACAGTGTGAGCAGCAGTGCCACACCATAGCCTGTGGCGCGTTCACCCTGTAATACAACAATTTGCAACAATGAATGATGTGGCAATGACAGTTTCCACGTTTGATGTGACAACAACAATCACTTACACAATTCACAGGCGTGGCCATATCCACATGCATCCAAACGCCCGGATAATCGAAGCCCAAATGAGCGGCCACAAAGAGTCCGGCGCACGAGGATTGCGCATTTTGGCGATCCTGCAGAGTAAAATTTAAGCCCAACAATTGATTAGTTAAAAGTAATATGAAAACATTAAACTAAAAGCAATGGAAAAGATATTTAAAGCAGCGGTCGGGGAACAGGGGTAAATTACCCCTTTTTGGTAAAGGGGTTTAATTTGCTGTTAGTATTTTTTCAACTTAAAGAATTTAACACGCCATCTCCCACCATAAATACAGGGATTTTTTTTTCTTTGCCACCATAAATAGAGGGGATAATTTTTTTTTTTTTTTTGCCAATGGGTAAATGTCAGTTTCACAAAAATATTTTGGGTTTTTTTTTTGCTCCTTTGCCACCATAGAGGGGATACATTTTTTTTTTATTATTTTTTATTTTTTTTTTCCTTTTTTTATTTTTTTTTTTAATATTTTTTTTTTATTTTTTTTTAATATATTTATTTATATTTTTTTTTATTTATCTATTTTTTTATATTTTTTTTTTTTATTTTTTTTTATATATATTTTTATTTATTTTGCTTTTTTGCCAATGGTAATGTAATGGTAATGTCAGTTTCACAAAAATATTTTTTTCCTTTGCCACTATAAATAGAGGGGATAATTTTTTATTTATTTTTTTAATTTTTTTTTTTTTTTTGCTCTTTTGCCAATGGTAAAAATATTTTGGGGTAATGACGAAAAAAGTTCCCCGACCGCTGATTAAAAGATTCAACAATCAATGGCTCCATTGATATGGGGCTGGTCAAGCGTTCAAGTTAACTCATCACCACAATATCCAAAGCGAAGGTTGCACATAACAGCTGAACATATTCACATGTGTACGTAAGCAGAGAATATTGTATCCGTAACAATAGCTTGCAGCAGCATCAGCTAAACTGAATACTCATGTGTGAATGATTGTCTACCGCCCGAGTTTCATGAGGGCTTGAAACTGACTCAACTCGGCATGGGGCATCAGCAAAATGGGCTAAAGGTATTTTATGAAGTTTCTTAGACTCTGTGAAACATCCTTAAAGCAACGAGGCAAAAGAATATTAATAAGCAACAAGTAAAACTTGCTTGCATCTTTGATATTAAAAAACCTTCCTGCAGTGCAGCAAACATGAAAGATATATATAGAATGCACAGGACACACATATGTATATATATATATATATATATGTATATGTATGTAATATGTAGAGAGATATATAGATGTTCTAATGCCTAAATTATATGCTTTGCAATGCCAGCTACCCAGCAACGGAAACTGTCGCTCTACTAACTTGAGCGGAAATTACAACGCTTAAATGGCAAAAATATAACGTTACGGAGTACAGTGGTGAAAAGGATTTAGAGTGGAAGAAAGTGAAGACTGATCTATTATAGATATAGTTAGGAATAAGAATAATAAAGAAAAATATAGCGTTACGGAGTACAGTGGTGAAAAGGAGTTGGAGTGGTAAAACGAAGACTGATCTATTATAGATATAGTTAAGAATAAGAATAATAAAGAAACTCTCCATTTGAATATAGTGGTAAAAAGGAGTTGAAAGAATTTAGAGTGTAAGAAAGTGAAGACTGATCTATTATGGATATAGTTAAGAAATAAGAATAAAGAAAAATATAACGTTACAGTGGTGAAAAGGAGTTGAAGTCCTTTAGAGTGGTAAATTGAAGACTGATCTAGTATAGATATAGTTAAGAATAAGAATAATAAAGAAACTCTCCATTTGAATATAGTGGTGAAATGGAGTTGAAAGGATTTAGAGTGGAAGAAAGTGAAGACTGATCTATTATGGATATAGTTAGGAATAAGAATATACAGTGGTGAAAAGGAGTTGAAGTGCTTTAGTGTGATAAAACAAAGACTGATCTATTATAGATATAGTTAAGAATAAGGAATAATAAAGAAAAATATAACGTTAAGGAGTAAAGTGGTAAAAAGGAGTTGAAGTCCTTTGGAGTGGTAAAACGAAGACTGATCTATTAAAGATATAGTTATGAAATAAGAATAATAAAGAAAACTCTCAATTCGAATTTAAAGAGATTTTTTATGTTGTTAAGCAATATAATTGAATTATTTTTGAGTGTAAATCGTATTTTTATTGACTATAATCTTTTGAATATGAAACTTTAAATTAATAAGTAAGCACATCCTTTTTATCACAATCATTTTGAAGTCAAAACTTTTTGTTTTTGTCCCACTGTACTTCATATTTATAGTAAGAAAAAGTAATAAGCACGCACACACACACACACACATGTGTACTAAGAGGAGCGCTTGGCCAAGAAGAACCCGAACCGACTATTTCGTTTCAGCAGCAGACAGGACACACTGGCGGAACAACAACAACAACGAATGCCTGCAGTGAATATTGCATGACGACAACGCGTAATACCCTAAGATGAGAATTACACACATACACACACACATACACAAATCTCAACATCAAGCCACAAGCATATAGAGATACGCTGCCGTCATGCAGCGGAAGTTAGAAGTTCATTGAAGCCATCGATTCAAGTATGCTATTGTTGTTTGTTGTTGTTGTTGTTGCTATTGCTGGTATTGTTATTGATGTTTCGAGTTGCTTTTGGTAGTTTTTCCACCGCGAACAACAAAACTTGAGCTGCCTTTTCTTATGAGTTTATTTCTTGATATTTGTGTGCCACAAAACGAAGCAAGAAGAAAACTTGCACATCTCAAAGTAACTCTTCACACACACACACAAACAAAAGTACACTCAGGACATAATTGTTGCATCTGCGCATAACGGGATTGTTATGGAATATGTATACGTTTTGAAGAACTCAATTAAAACAACTAGCTAAGTGGTATTAGAATTGAACAGAAGAGCTTTCTCATCTACGAAAAGGTAGAACTACTTTCGAAGAAGAGTGGAAAAATTGTGATATAAGATATTATTTCTCGAAAGTATTTGCTGTGGTTTGGTTCAAACCATTGAAAGCTGTATTCAAGTTGCGGTTTTGAAAACGTTTCATGTTAATATTGAACTCAGATTCACAACAATTCGCAGCCACTTTTCAGTCTGTAATTATACCCTGAACCCATTGAAAATGGGTGAAAAAGGTTAAAATGGGTTTGTGCAAAAGTATGTAACACGCAGAAGGAAGCATCTCCGACCCCATAAAGTATATATATTCTTGACCAGCATCAAAAGCCGAGTCGATATAGCCATTTCCGTCGATCTCAGAGACTATAAGAGCTAGATACTCCAGATGTGGAACATAAGCTCGCCTAATCCGTAAGCAGTACAAGTTTGTTTCAAATTTTCGATAACTTTTCCCGTTTCCCATATACACATGTTATCGATAACAACTAAATCTTGTATATCGAAAACTCTTAAACGTCGTTTGAAACATTAGACGAAATAATGAGAATCTGTGAAATTTTTATCGAAATCGTTTGAGAAACACCGGAGATATGGCAAATTGAAGTTATGAAAGTATGCACTATACACGTATACACACATACTTGCAAGCTCAGGGTTCAGGGTATCGTCTCGTTCGATTTCTCGACTAGAGCCTTCTTCCTTTTTTTTTTTATAAGTTCATTGATTTATCATTAAAGTTTCTCTTGAAGAGTGCTAAAAAAAAGTGTACTGAATGTGATTTTAATTAAATGTTAACATTTGAAGCTTACATTGTATAACTTTATATGTACAGGATGAGGTGTTTGGGACACGCTCATTGTGTACTGGCATGCCTTTGGTGCGAGTTGGAATCAGTTCAGTCAACCAACTGTCAATGCGATCCATGCGCTTTCATCAATAATGGCAAACATTTGTCAACATAATGTCATTAGCATTGATTGCATTACGCAACGCATTGATTGTGCGAACCTTTTGTAAATAGCCAAATAGCTAGACACACACACACACCCTAACACAACCAGCCGCATATCAAGTTTGAACAAGGGGTCGACACAACGACTAATTGCGGTTAGCTACGTGACCAGACCCAAAACGCCCCAAGCTTCTCTATAGTTTCACCAACCATGTCCCTGCCACACACGTGTGCCACACATACCAGAGTCGTTGGCTATTTTTGATTTGATGATATCCGTCGTTGAATGCGACGCGTGGCCATTCACGATTAACGTGCATTTTAATTAGCAGTCAAAATTATCTACGCCAAGTTGCCTAGATTTACGGCTAATGGACAAATGGACAAAAGGATAAAAGGACAAACGGACAGCAATATTCAGCTATCAACTATCGGTTGAAACCCATCGCTTTATAATTGGAAACTTGCAGCGCCTATAGATAAGTTGAACTGCAATTGTTCATTAAAGACTAAACTTGCAGTAGATCAAGAAAGCTTTCATTAAAACATAAAAAACAAAGTTTTTCAGTGACTTTGGCTATAAATAGATCAACAAAGAAGTAAAGCACGAACTAAGTACCTTAGTACGACAGTTATTCAAATTCAGGATTGAAGCACATATATTTCGAAAGTAAAAAAATTTCTCAATCTTACTTGCAAGTAAACAAAAAGTGGGAAAACGATAAAGTAAGCAGAAAGCAAAAGCATGTAGCGAAAAAAAACAAGTAAGAAGGCTCTAGTCGAGAAATCCCGACTAGACTATACGCTGAACCCAATACTTTACGCATACAGTCAGTGCTTGCAAGTATATGTGTGTGTACGCGTATAGTGCATACTTTCTTAACTTCAATACTCCATATCTCCAGTGTTTCTCAACCGATTTCAATAAATATTTTCACAGGTTGTCATTATTTAGTCTAATCTTTCAAATTGCATCATAAAGTTTTCCAAATTCAAGATTTTGTTGTTATCGATCACATGTGTATATCGGAAACGGGAAGAGTTATCGAAAATTCAAAACAAACTCGTACTGCCTAGGGATTAGGCGAGCTTATGTAGCAAATCTGGAGTCTCTAGCTCTTATAGCTTCTGAGATCGTGGATATATCGACTCCACTGTTGATGCTGATCAAGAATATATATACTTTATGGGGTCGGAGATGCTTCCTTCTGCCTGTTACATACTATTTCACAAAACCATTATACCCTTTTTACCCATTTCCAATGGCTTCAGGGTATAAAAAAGTTGAAAGAGTTTAAAAATGTGAAGCAAAACAAAACGCAAATGAATGAAAGAAGAGAGAATCGAAGCGTATTTTGATCAATCAGTAAACAAAAGAGCTATAATTGTGAACTGAAATTTTAATTATTTCTGTATTTTGAAAACGAAGAAAAAAGCTAAAATGTTGTTTAGTTAAATCTTTAAATGTTTAAAGCAGAAACCACTTAAGCTTAACATAATGCTTAAAGACGAAGGAGATTACATCATTGACAGGCATAATACTTGCCATGCCACACTTGGCAAGTGGCGCGCCCTTCTGCAACCTGCAACCAGGCGCCCCCTTTCCGATGCCTCTAGGGCATCAATGTATTGAGCTGCCTTTGACTGTATTCAGTATCAATTACACATTCATTCAATGGGCGGGAGATGGCAACCCAAGGATTTGCACACAGCAAGAAAGTGACACAGAGAGAGAGAGAGGGAGTTAGATAGAGAGTGAGCGAGTCTAAATCGATGCCAAGGCACGCTGAAAGCGACAACCGTTTTTATTCAATTTTCTTTCGCCATGTCGCTTTAAAAAGTTTGCGCCTTCGGGGGGCAAAGGCAAAAGAGCAAAAAGAAAATATTAGAAACAGTCAATGCAGGCAAGGTTTCATTTTACACCTCTTCTTCGCCCCGCCGCCGCCCCGTTCGATCCCAACGTTTTTGTTCTTGTTTTGGCTAAGAGACGTGGCAAAGTTGAACGGAAACCGACACATAACAAGCGGAAAGATTTGTGTTAACAAAGTCTTCGGCGTCGCCCCCATAAGTAGGCAACGGAAATCGCGCGGGCATTGCGCAAATTACGTGACTTACGTTTGGGACTGGACAGAGCAGCCAAAGGGCGGGAGGGGGGTGCGCTGTGTGGACATAAAATCTGCATTTAAACCACTGAAGCACTAAGCTCGCGCATTATTTATAAACTGTTGGCATTATTTAATCAAGAGCAACAACAACAAAACGAAGAATGAAACAAACAAAAGCCATATTTGGCGCCTTGAGGTCGCTGCATAAAAATGTATAAAAATAAATACACAATGCCGACGACGACGACAACGAAGACGAGGAGCACATAAAAACAAACTTTAGCGCATAAAAAGTTCAATTTAATTCATTAAAAAGTGTAAAAAAAAAGAAAGTCGAATTGAATTTAAAATGTTACCGCTTAATAAAAATTTTGCCAACTGCGAAAGGAAAACAATAATAAGTGGTAAAGCGATTTTTAAATACTCTTGTTTGTAGCAGAAACTTAACAATAAAAGAATTTCAACTTTATAAAGCTATTTTTAAGTTCAACTATATTTTATGGCATAACAAAAAGTTTGCACATTAAAAATTGACTTTTTGAATTGTTAAAAATCGCTTTGATTTCGATTTAATGACTTTACGCATTTCATGAACAAATGCGTTATGCGGTTTAAGGGTATGTAAAAACAAACAATAAAAGCAATTACGCATACGCCGCATGAGCCACACGCACACAAGAGACAAACGCCGCAACACGTTGCCCTCTCGTCACAATGGAATTTGGGTTTATCTAAAATTCATGCGCTCTTTGGCGCATTTAACGATTCAACATAAAAATCAATTACCAAGCATGCTAAAATTTTACAGCCATCAAATTTTTGAGTAACTTTGCCAACGGATGAGAACATTGTTCTTCGATGCCTCCAAAGTTGAGAAACAATTTGAAGCGCTTAAAATATTTTATTATTTTATTTTTGGGTTCTGTTTCGCATATGCATATGTTTATCTTTTAGGATGTTTTATTTAAGTTTCATAGAAAATTTAAAAACAAAACAATCAATAAAAGATTCTTAAAGATTTGTTAACAACATATTTAAATATTATTTTGCTAAAACCTAACTTCTAAACCAATAAATCTTAACAGCTTTCGTTGCCAATCAAAATCTTTTCAGCTTAACATTTTTCATTGTTCTTAAATATATGAAAAATGCATCTGCAATAATATTCTCGACTTTGTTTCATCAATTTTATGTTTCACAAAGCAAAATACACAAATTTGTAAATGCCACTTTATCAATAAAATATTCTTAACGATTTGTTCAACATATTTAAATATTATTTTGCTAAAACCCAACATCTAAACAAATAAATCTTAACAATATTTTGCCCAGCTTTTATTTATTTTTTTTTATTATTTTATTTTCTGTTCTGTTTCGCATATGCATATGTTGAATAAAAGATTCTTAACGATTTGTTCAACATATTTAAATATTATTTTGCTTAAACCTAACATCTAAACCAATAAATCTTAACAATATTTTGCCCAGCTTTCGTTGCCAATCAAAATCTTTTCAGCTTAACATTTTTCAATGTTCTTAAATATATGAAAAATGCATCTGCAATAATATTCTCGACTTTATTTGATCAATTTTATGTTTCACAACGAAAGCAAAATTCACAAATGTGTAAATAATATAAATAAATAAATAAACAATAAAAGATTCTTAACGATTTGTTCAACATATTTAAATATTATTTTGCTAAAACCCAACATCGAAACCAATAAATCTTAACTATATTTTGCCCAGCTTTCGCTGCCAATCAAAATCTTTTCAGCTTAACATTTTTTATTGTTCTTAAATATGTGAAAAATGCATCTGCAATAATATTCTCGACGTTATTTGATCAATTTTATGTTTCACAACGAAAGCAAAATTCACAAATGTGAAAATGCCAATTTATAGCCAGTTAAAACCTAGCTTAAAATATCATCTATCGATTTGTATAAACACACAAAAATAACAACCTGAACCGTGTTGGTTCAACGTGTTAACCGCAGCAGCCACGACAAGGCTAATGATGGACTGACCTACAAAAATCAATGCCATTGGTCGTGACTCCAAACACACAAATCAGCAACGACATACAACAAATTGCAGTCACTTATTTAAAAGCCAGACTAATGGACAATCCCACACCCATACATATACACACACTATGATGCTAGTCGTTAACCCGAACCTGCCACCAAATGCTTGTCAAAATGAGGCAGGCAACAGTGTGAAGGAACAAAAAAAAACACAAAGCTGCCTCGAAAAGAGTGCCGCCAACCGCCAACAACACTCATAATCCCTCCATTTAGTGGGAAAACTAGCGTCAAGCTGCCAAAGCGCAAAAAAATCATGTAATTTAAACGCAACTCGTGAGAATTTGGCACGTAGCAGCAAAAACAAGTAAGAAGACTCTAGTCGAGAAATCCCGACTAGACTATACCCTGAACGTGTATACTTAATATACATGTACTTATGCTTAATTTCAATGTTCCATATCTCCGGTGTTTGTCAACCGATTTCAATAAAAATTTCACAGATTGTCATTATTTCGTTTAATCTTTCAAACTGCATCATAAAGATTTCTGAATTCAATGTTGTTGTTATCGATCACATGTGTATATCGGAAACGGGAAGAGTTATCGAAAATTTGAAACAAACTTGTACTGCCTAGGGATTAGGCGAGCTTATGTTCCAAGTCTGGAGTCTCTAGCTGTTATAGTCTCTGAGATCGACGCTATATCGACTCGGCTGTTGATGCTGATCAAGAATATATATACTTTATGGGGTCGGAGATGCTTCCTTCTGCCTGTTACATACTTTTGCACAGAACCATTAAGCCCTTTTAACCATTTTCAATGGGTTAAGGGTTTAAAAATATATAAGTTATAATTTGTATACTCTAGAAGTGAAGGGGTAAGTTGATTTTGTCATCGAATGTGTTGAGAGTTTGAAAATTAATTTTCGACTTTTAAAAGCATGCTTTATTTGTTAAACGTTGGGTTATGAACTTTGTTAAGCATATTAAATATTTGGAGATTCAAATTGTTCAGAATAAGTTCGATTGAATAGAACTTTTTGGCTTTTTCATTTATTTCGTTATTTTTTTGGTTCAACTGGAGTTCGTTTTGTTTGCGATCGAACTAAATGAACAAATTGAAGGATTTAAGAAACTAAACGAGCGAGAATAACCGATTTAGAGAATAACCGATAGAGAAAATGAATTTCCTAGTAATTGCTACAAAGTAATTTATTTAGGTAACTAAAACGGAATAAAATATAATCGAAATTTTTTTGTTTTGCGTTTGACACATTTTTAGAGGGTATGTAAACTTCGGCATGCTATGGAGAATTTTTCAGAATAAGTTCGAATAACCGATTTATTATGTATATATTATATTTATTATTTACTGAAAATAAATTTCCTGGTAAGCTACAAAGTCATTTCTATAGGTAACTAAAACGGAATAAAATATAATCGAAATTTTGTTTGTTTTGCGTTTGACACATTTTTAGAGGGTATGTAAACTTCGGCATGCCTTCGATACTAGCTGTTCTTTACTATTTTTTGCATTTAACGTTGAATGCGTTTCGAGTTTAAAACACTTAATCACAGGCACATTGACAAAGTGCGCTGATGTCGCATCAAATGCAGAAGAGGTGGCATATCCCGGTTGATGTGCTCCATCCTGGTGGGTGGAGGGTGGCTGAGGTGTTGCTTGGGGGAACATTTTTGTTTTTGGAGCGTCACAAAATGGTGGAAATATCAAAACCGTCAAGAGCGAGAGAGAGAGGCAAACAAGACAGGTGACATGCAGATGCGACTAAGCAGGGCGGTGGCGGGGGACGGGGGCGTGCCACGCCACTTGAACTCCCTCAGTGGCACCTCGACGCAGCAACCAGATGGCAGGACACAAGGCAACAACAGGAGTCGCCCACGGCGTGACAATGATGAATGACCATTGATCCGAAGCGTTTTAGACGTTACAATAAGGTAACTCGATTTGGTTTCCACTCCCTTGTTGTTGTTGTGGTGCAGAAGTAGTTGCTTCAAGGGATGCCACGCACAACAGTGACGAGTTTTGACCAATTCCCCCCCACTCCCATATCCACAATGCGACCCATTACTTTTATCAAGTGCCTTCTAGCGTAGATTGAACGCCAAAGTTTTTGATACATGTTAGAACTAGAACATGTGTGTGTATAAGTGTGTGTATAAGGGTGTGTATAAGTGTGTGTATAAGGGTGTGTATAAGTACGTGTGTGTGTGTGCGTGTGTGTGTGAATGCAGACTGGCATAAATCACTGTAATACTAATCAATCTTTAAACCGAACCTGACGTCCATCATTTTTCCATATATTACAAGAAAAAATAAATAGAAAAAAAACAAGAGAATAATCAACATGAACTGACCATGATACAGTTAATTAAAAAACTGTATTACACAAATATTTTATGTGTTTGTGTGTGTGTGTGTGCAAGCATTTATGCATTTTAGATGAGCAATAAATATTTTTTGTTAATGATTGAAATGAAAAAATCAAAATAAATGACGCATAAAAAATGATGGCCAATGAAAAAATTGAATGTAAATAGTTGACTTAATTAAAACAATGCCAAATTAAGGGAATATATATTTATTAGTTGTATCTAAAAACTTTTTGAAGGACTTTAAATAAAAATCTAACTCTTTTCCATTATTTCGCATTGAATAAGTATATTAAAAATAATATTTAAAAACAAATGCTTTAAGAAAAGTCTTAAAGAAAGATCCTGTTTTGGAATCTAAACAAGTAAGTGTGTACGTAAGTAAGTAAGTAAGTAAGTAAGGAAGTATGGAAGTAAGTATGGAAGTAAGTATGGAAGTAAGTACGGAAGTAAGTAAGTAAGTTAGTAATTAAGTAAGTAAGTAAGTAAGTAAGTAAGTAAGTAAGTAAGTAAGTAAGTAAGTAGGTAAGTAGGTAAGTAGGTAAGTAGGTAAGTAAGTAAGTAAGTAAGGAAGTAAGTGTGTAAGTAAGTAAGTAAGGAAGTAAGTAAGTAAGTAAGTAAGTAAGTAAGTAAGTAAGTTGGTAAGTAAGTAACTAAGTAAATAAGTAAGTAAGTATGTGTGTGTGTATAGTGTATACTTTCTTAATTTCAATGCTCCATATCTCCGGTATTTCTCAACCGATTTCAATAAAAATTGCACATATTGTCATTATTTCGTCTAATGTTTCAAACTGAATCACAAAGTTTTCCAAATTCTAGATTTTCTTGTTATCGATCACATGTGTATATCGGAAACGGGAAGAGTTATCGAAAATTTGAAACAAACTTGTACTGCCTAGGGTGTAAGCGAGCCTATGTTCCAAATCTGGAGTCTCTAGCTCTTATAGTCTCTGAGATCGCTATATATCGGCTATATCGACTCGGCCTTTGATGCTTATCAAGAATATATGTACTTTATGGGGTCGGAGATGCTTCTTTCTGGATGTTATACTTTTGCACAAAATACTCTTTTTACACATTTTCAATGGGTACAAGGTATAAAACGTTCGACACTATTAGACTTCTATTTTTCAGACGCACTTTGTACTTAGACAAATAAAAAGACTTGAAAGACTGATTTTTTCTCAGACTAAGATAGATTATATAGGTTTAAATGAGAGTTCTTGTTCATGTTCGATATTGGTATGTTTGGTATTGTTGTTGTTGGGTGTATACTTACCGCCACAGAGTTTTTCATATCAGCAATGGCCGATGCAAATTCGGAGAAATGCAATTCGGGGCAATAAATAATGGGTGCCAATAAATCGCCGGATTTGCGACCAGCTTGCAATGCCTTCGATTCCCATGTCTCCGAGTTTGTCAATATGGCGCCATGATATTTGCCTGTTGCAACACCCTGCAAGGACACACAACAAAACAATTAAATATTTAGTACACACTGGGTAGTATAAGGAGCAAACATATCGCTTTAATGGGCGGCTGATAGAAAACATGCAATATTTAAGCGAAGGCCATGCAACAAAACAACAGTACAGCAACTAACAACGTAAAGGTGGCAACATGCTTCGTTGCATTCCACATGAAATAGAAATAGAGAAAGAGCAAGAGCGAGAGAGCATTAGAGGGAGAGCTGGATGCAGCCAAAAATTCCAAGTTTCCGGCAATAAAAAAAGGTGCAAGGTTATTTAGCACAAGCAACACCCCAAAAAACGAGGAGCGCTGTGCGGCGCGTGTTAAACTACAGCTGGACAAATGAAAGCAGCACCAAACACAAACACACACACACACACACACACACTAATACATAGCAACAACAAAAGGTGAAACAAGCAGCCAGCTGCATAAAATGTAAAGCACAAAAGTGTTGGATGCTGCTTGTTGGTTACAATATATATATACACACACACAGATACCCTAACAAATTGTTGCCAAATGGAATATTTGTAAAAGTTACAAACGTTTTCAATTTGGCACTAAGATTGTTTTTAACAATAAAGTTACTTTAAGTTTTCGATTGCAGTTTCCAATCAGTTTCATTTTCAAGACCAGAACATTCCTTCAGATGTTTTTGAAAGCTTAAAGTATTAAAAACCAACAATCAACATTTCATTACGAACAACTCAAACAAAAAGCACGAAATGAAAACGTTCTTAAAACAATCAAAAAGTTTTTAAGAAAATCCAAAAACTTTTAAACCTTCATTAAAGTTTGATAACTTTTTTATTATAGAATTATTGAATTTTTATAGCATTAACTTATTAGGATGTAAATGTTTTTGTGTTTTGTTAAAGCAAGCAATTTTGAAAATAAAATAATATTTTGAAAAATGATTATAAAATTTTGTTATAATTGATGTTAACGTAAAACAACATGCAATATTTCAAAAGTTTTCAATCAGTTTCATTTTCAAGTCCTTGGAAGCGCTAGAACATTCCTTTAAATGTTTTTGAAAGCTTAAAGTATTAAAAACCAACAATCAACATTTCATTACGAACAACTCAAACTCAAACAAAAAGACGAAATGAAAACGTTCTTAAAACAATCAAAAAGTGTTTAAGAAAATCCAAAAACTTTGAAGCCTTCATTAAAGAGCATAAAGTTTGATAACAACTTTTTTATTATACAATTATTGAATTTTTATAGCATTAACTTATTAGGTTGTAAATGTTTTTGTGTTTTGTTAAAGCAAGCAATTTTGAAAATAAAATAATATTTTGCAAAAATTATTATAAAATTTTGTTATAATTGAGGTTAACATAAAACAACATATATTGCAAAAGCACTTAACTCGACTGCCTAAAGGGTATTTTCTCGATTCAATTTGTAAAATTTTAGTTGTTGTTGTTCATGTTGTTGTTGTTGTTGTTGCTAACGGTGCAGTTCTTGTTGGTGTTGCTGCAGTCGCAGTTGCGCCAATGTTGGCAATTAATATTATTGCATGTTGCAAAAGTGTTTCGCTCTTTTTATCTATATATATATATATATGTATAGGTGTATATAGGTGTTACACCATTTGTATGTGTGTGTGTGTGTGAGCTTGTTTGTTATAAAATTAAGCACAACCAGCGTCAAAACAAATTCTAAACAATTTTTTAGTGAAATTTTGACTAGTTTCAGATAGTTTTTGTTTAGCAAAATTCCCTTAAACACATTCTACATTATTTTTTTTTTGCTGCTTACCGAGGACATGAGTCCTCAGCCATTTTTGCATGTCCTGCCTTGTTTGGTGAAGCTACCAGTTTCGATTTATTTTCCATCGAACCACAAATAACGCAAATTGGCATCATATTTTAAGCAAATTGCATCCAAGATTTATGGTAATTGTGCACCATCGCAGAAATGACTCACCCTCCTTGCCACCAGCCCCCCCTGGTTGCAGCAGCAGACATAACCCAACCCAACCAAACCACCCACCCAACAGAGCCACCAAGCCAAGCCCAGCAACAACCACAAAACGAGTTTTGCTTCGTAGTCTTTTTTGTACAGTTGTTGCTGCTTCGCGGTACAGCTTCTGCTGCTGCCGAAAAACCAAATTTGCAATTTATTTTGCCAATTAACCTCGTGACTTTTATAAAGCGTGGCATAAATTTTCCATTTAAGAAAAAATTGAAAAATACTCGAGGTAAGCAATTCGTCACACAAGCAACTTATAATAAATAATGATGAGCTCCAAATGAGCAGAGATAATGGTGGGAAAGCGCATTGATTGTTTGAATTATTGTTGTTGCGATTAAGAAAGTTTTTGGAAGTTGATCTATGACAGCGGTCGGGGAACAGGAGTAAATTACCCCTTTTTTGGGTAAAAGTGAAATTTGTGGGGGAATTTGTGAAACTTTTGTGAATAAAAAATTAATATTTTTAATTTGCTGTTAGTATTTTTTTTTCAACTTAAAGAATTTAGCATGCCATCTCCCATTATAAATCGAAGGAATTTTTTTTATTTATTTATTTTTTTTTTTTGCTCCTTTGCCACCATATTTTTATATTTTTTTTATTTTATTTATTTATCGAAGGAATTTTTTTTTTTGCTCCTTTGCCACCATAATTTTTTATTTTTTTATATTTATTTTTTTTTTTCTTTTTTTTGTATCTTTTGCCACCATAATTTTTTATTTTTTTATATTTATTTATCGAAGGAATTTATTTTTAATTTTTTATTTTTTATTTTTTGCTCTTTTGCCACTACAATTTTTTATTTTTTTTATATTTATTTATTTTTTTATATATATTTTTTTTCCTCTTTTTTTTGTATCTTTTGCCACCATAATTTTTTATTTTTTTTATATATATTTATTTTTTTATATTTATTTATCGAAGGAATTTTTTTTTATTTTATTTATTATTTTTTTTTTTTTTTTGTTCTTTGGACACTATAATTTTTTATTTTTTTTATATTTATTTATTTTTTTTATATTTATTTATTTTTATTTATTTTGTTATATTTATTTAATTTTTTATATTTTTTTATATTTATTTATTTTTATATATTTTTTTTTATATTTTTTTATATTTATTTATTTTTTATTTTATTTTTTTTTGCTCTTTTGCAAATGGGTAAAAATATTTTGGGGTACTGATGAAAAAAGTTCCCCGACCGCTGATCTATGAGAAGATATATATACATAACTTGCAATGAACATAAAGCTTATAAAACGAATGAAGAACAAGCTTAATTCAATCCAGAAACTCTCGATGCTAACCCATTCTCAAAGCACAACTAATCACGAAACAACTCTTCATCAAATCTACTTACTTGAGCGCCCGTTAATGTGGCCATATCGAGTATAATGTTTGCCTTGAGATCCTTGTTGGCAAAGCAAACGCCATCGGCCAGAACCAAACGACCCTCAGCATCCGTATTATTAATCTCCACAGTGCGGCCCGAGTACAAAGTGTGAATGTCATCGGGACTACGAAAGAAGACACATCAAATATTAAACGAGGCAAGCTTTATATATCTCATTTATACTTACCGTGTGGCATTGGGACCTACGGAGTTCTCGGCCAGGCAGAACACAGCATGCAGGTTATCCTTGAAACCACACTTGACGGCCGCATAGAAGGCGCCCAGAATGGCAGCAGCACCGCCGCAATCACGCTTCATGCCCGGCATGGCAGTCTTGCCCTTGATGCTCAGGCCACCAGTGTCGTAGACAATGCCCTTGCCCACCAGAGCAATCGTTTCCTGTGCACCAGCGGGCTCGTGGGAGAGCACCACCAATGCTGGTGGCACTGCAGCGGCCTTGCCAACGCCATAGATGCCACCAAAGCCGCGCTCCTGCAGCTCCTCGCCGCGAATGATCTGCGGCTGCAGCGAAAGCTCATTGGCAAAGTCGCAAATATTCTCGATAAAGTGGTCAACATTCATTTCGTTGCAGGGCGTGTCGACAATGCGTGCGGCAAGTCGAATGCCACGCGCTGTTTCATGCAGGCACTGCAGCTCATCCTTGCTGAGCGGCTGCTCCTCGACGCAGCCATCCTTGTCTATGACAATGAACTCCACATTGACCACTGAGCGATGGGACTCGGCATCGCCACCATCTGATGCTGGCGATTTGGCGCCACTGCCATAGCCATTGCCCGCAATTGTTTTGCGCGAGTAGAGGGGAAAGGCACGGACGACGGCACAGGCGCTGGCAAAGATGTTCTCACGCTCACAGACCAGCACAACACTCTCGTCGTTCACATTCAGCACATGATTCTTGACCAGACGCGTTATGGCATGCGACCGCGAGGCCGTATTGTGTCGCGAGGACTTCAGTGGCAATGCCGCCACCGTGGCAACACCCAGATACAGTGAACATTTATCCGTTGGCGCCGGATGCAGGCAGGCAATCGCATTCTTGAACGTCTCCTTGGTGACACGCGGTTCCAACTTGCTCGCAAGTTGATCAAACTTGAGCAGATTCAAATGACGCAGCTGGCCAATGATAAGCACCGGCTGCACCTGCGGATCCGAGCACGTGAGCGATGCATTAAACTTGATGTCCGTTGCCATCTGCAAAGCAAAAGTAAATATTATAAGTATTGCACTACGGGTTTATTGGGAGCGCTACCTGAACACCTCTAGTCGATGAGTTTGTACTGTTTATGATACTCCAGATATTTGGCGCAAATGAACGACTTTGTACTACAAACTCATGCACTTGACATAGTTTGATTGAAATCACTGATTTAGCTGTCGTTCTAATCATAACCAATTTAAGAAATTTGCACTATACAACAGGAACATACTCAAACTTAAATTGTCAGGGAGTATTATGATTTTGTGAGCAAATATGTCACACTTAATTCAACTGACAAGTTATTCAAGATATTCATAATATTTCTACATAATGTGTGTGCAAGAGTATAAAGAAGTCGTCTTAATTCCACACCTCTCTTTCGCTAATCCATTGATAATGATTAGTCATAATCATAAATCAAATATTCTTATCTACAACACGTCGAAATATTGAATGGTGTCTGCAATTGAACGAACGCTAATCAAACGAAATATGTATAATAACAATTAATAATATTAGGGTGCCAGCTGCCGAATACAGCATAGGCCTGATAAGCCTTGTACAATAGGTAATAAAAACAGTGAGTGCGCTAGCTACGTCATCAATGCTAGAGCGCATTGACATCGTTAGCGATGTGACCTTGTAGTTTTGGGCAAGCCGAAGCGTAGTGGACCAACAAGTGGGCCTTTGTAAGTTGCGTTACGTTATCGGCGACAAACCGTTATGTTTGTACGTATATGCATTTGTGTAATCAAGATAATTGAGATAGCGACGCAGTCTGTTTATGCAAATTTATTGTTTATTTTTAGAATTTAAATGACTGTTGCTTTGTGCGCAAAAAATTTTCGATCCGCCCCCGTCACCGGCATCTGTTCCATGCCAACAAATATATGCATATATGTATGTACTTACGAGTCTCGTTGGAGCGCTATTACTATAGCTGCGATGGAATATGCTGCGTAATGCTTTGGCAGTGTGCAACAAACGCATTAATATTTTATCAACAGCAACGAACAATTTCCGACTGTCGTCAACTCCTTGCAAATTTCCACAACGCTATCTTGCTTGCAATTTTTGCCGGCCATCTGTACGATAAGTGTGGCAGAATCATCGATAAGTTTGAAATACGATAGTTTAAGCTATGCGATGAGTGCTGCCACTTTGAGCGCGTGGAATTCAAACTGATACCATTATTTATAAAAAGTTATTAATATTATCTATGAAAGTTGTCATGTGCTAAGTTTTTCAAAAATGAACAAGATTAATAATAACATTAGTAAACTGTTCTAAGACTATCACAATATTTTTTCAGGTAAGAACTTTACTCATCGCTAGTGGTAAACGTAATCACGAAAAACTGTCTGGCAGCACTAGCTCTGATGGAAGCATAGCAAATTTTCTGGAACTGGAATGTAAACGAAGCGCTTTATTTTAAATATTTACTAAAATAATCTTTTTAAACGTAATGACTGAACAATTTGAAACGCGCAGACGCCTCATGGCAATGTATAGAAATGAAATGCGCATGGAGCAGCTAGAAAACAAAATAGCTAAGGAGAGCACAAAATTCCACACCAAGCTGTGTATGTTTGTTTCTATCGGCAGCTTAAACCACTTTTTCAATTATCCATTGCTTCCAGATGAACTAAAAGCAACCATTGAGCGCCAGCAACGAGAACTAGAAAAGGTACGTGCACAAGTAACCCAACTCACTGAAGACATCGAAGCACGCAATGCATTCACAAAGGCTGTGCGGCAGAAGTTGTCCGAGGAGAAACAATCGAATGTTGAACTACAGGCACAGCTGGCGAAGGCAAAAGAAGAGCGCTTCAACCAAATGGGCTGGTATGTGTATTTGAATGATGCAACCAAGTTTGACCCACTGACCATTGTACCCAGCTCGAATCATACATTTACTTGTTGTTGTTTTTTTGCAGCGTCCGCAGTTTGAGTGACGCCACCAACACGTACATTAATCCCAGAGCGTTGCCAGCACGAGTGAAAGGTTTTACTGTTATGCGCGAAGAAGGGCGCTGGATACCCTTCGATTACGACGCCGACGATCTAACAGGCTTAGCTAAGCTTTGGACACAAGAGCGCACCGGAAGTGATAGCCAGAAATGGCATCAGCTGCTGGCAATGGACAAACCGATAATTGCCAGTTCAAGTAACACAGAAAACCTTAATGTGTCAATGTCATCAATAATTGAGATTGATCTAACCTCGCCGCTGTCGCACAGATGATGCTAACGAGGAACTGCAATCAAATTGTAACAAATTATTGTTATTATTTGTTGTTGATCAAGCAGTGAAACTTATTTATACTATGTGCGCTGTAGGAAGCAAAAACTTATCAGGTTATTTGCATTATATTTAAAAGCATCTGTACAAACGTAACACATTAATTTGGTCATTCAATAGGCAACTATCTAACTGATGTATTTATTTGCCTTAAGCACACATTGATAACTACTTTGTATTCTTTTTAACTGCTCAGTTCAGTTTCAGATTAAATGATTATTTCTAGATCAGTTAATCAAACCCCCTAGCAATAATTTCTTTGTATGTTTTATATCTAGGATTAATATAGTACCACAATAACATAAGTATGCGTACAAAGATTGTGCAATCGTAATCGCATCGGAGCTGTCTGCGCTTTCTTAGTTGAGAACAATAGCGACTATATGTCATTATCAGGCACTCTGCTATAATAGGAGTCTGTCGACAAGTGAAAAATATCAGTATTGCCACCAACTTACACCGGAACGCGTGCAAAATGTTAACGCTCCTTTTGCTCGCGACTTGCTCGTTCATAATTGTCTATCAATTCTATAAATATGCCATCAGTCGTCCCGCGGGCTTTCCGCCGGGTTAGTGCAACACTCGAACGCGATTTGAATGTAAATTCAACGGAAAATTCTTCTATATCCTTTCTAGGTCCTCCGCGCATACCCTTGTTTGGAAGTTATCTCTTCATGCTGTCGATCAATTTCAAATATCTGCACAAGGCTGCAATAACATTGAGCAAATGGTACAAATCGGATATTATTGGTCTATATGTGGGACCATTTCCAGTTGCTGTCGTCAACAGTGGAGAAGGTGTTCGTCAGATCCTAAATAATCAGGACTTTGATGGACGTCCAGCCTTGTATCTCAGCGTAATGCGTGATGAAGGCGAATGTGTGAGAGGTGTGTTTAAGAAATATGTCTATTAATTCCAAATCTTTTCGTGTTGATCTTAGAGATCATAAAAGTTAAGAAAAAGTACCCCAAAATATCAGAGTGTATTTGTGTTGATCTTAGAGATCATAAAAGTAAAGTACCCCAAAATTTCAGAGTGTATTTTAGCCAAGTCTTTCTGATTAGGCACAATTAAACAATCAACTTGTATGCACTTATATTTATATATATATATACATTTTATTTATTTTTGCTAACTTAATCTTTTTGAATTAGGCCATCGTATACTTAGGTTCCCCTTCAACATTTCTTGTTATGGTCAAGTACTTCTCTTAGAATCTTTGCGTGTTATTCGGCGATAAGCTTTATCAGCATACAATGTAACAAAAAGAAAGCGAAGCCAATGAACCAGACACATTAAGGAAAAGATTTAAAGTGTTTTCGTTCCCATTGTTTCCACTTATATTTATATTTATTTAAATTTTATAACTCTTTATGAATCCAGCCTGTGCAAATGGTTTCAGCTTTTTGGCATGCTCTGAGAATAAGTTCATATATATATATATTTATTTAAAATTTATAATTCTTTATGAATCCAGCCTGTGCAAATGCTTTCAGCTTTTTGGCATGCTCTGAGAAAAAGTCATCACCCTCAGTTGGCGACTTGTCATCTAACGAATCATCAGTCTTTTCGACTTCTTCGTTTCTATTCATCAAATGATCTATTGCTTGCACTGCGCATTTGGTTAACTTATAAAGACTTTCATCTTTCTTGGTTTTGTCTTCATTACTATGGATATATATATTACTAAAACACAATATGATTTGGTACAGAAAACTTACATTTTAGCCAGATCCATTATATATATATATTTCTTTGCCTGTTACAAAGCAGTTTTAAGACTAAAAACAAAAACTCGCATCAAACATAAACAGAAAAGTTTTTGCAACAACACCTACTAGATTAGAATAGTTTTCAAAACTTTTGAAATATTTCTTCATTTTTTTTCAGGTATTTTCTTCCAGGAAGGCGTCTTATGGAAGGAACAACGACGCTTCATACTACGCTATCTGCGTGATTTTGGTTTCGGCCGTCGTTTCGAACAGTTGGAACTGATCATAAAGGAGGAGATAACCGATATGCTTGATCTAATACGTAACGGTCCGCGCTATGAGCATGAGCATCATCTGGTCAAGCCCGGCGGCTATCGGGTGCAATTGCCATTATTCTTCAATCCCTTCTCGGCCAACAGTCACTTTCATATTGTGTACAATGAGCGAACGCCGCGAGCCGAAATGGCCAAGTTAGTGAAACTCGTACAGTTGGGCTTACAGTTCCAGCGCAGTGCCGACGACTACGGACGCATGCTGAGCATTATGCCGTGGATACGTCACATTTGGCCGGAGACGAGTGGCTATAATAAACTCAATGAGGCCAATCTGTATGTTCACAAATACTTTGCGGAGTTTGTCGATCGTCATTTGGCCAGCTATGAGGCTGGTTGTGAGCGCAACTTTGTGGATCTGTACATAGCCGAGATGAAGAAGGGCCTGCCCGAACAGTATGGCTTCAATCGGGAGCAGTTCATTATGGGCCTAGTGGATTTCTCGTTTCCTGCCTTCACTGCCGTTGGCGTTCAATTGTCCTTGCTCGTACAATATCTGCTGCTTTATCCGGATATTGCTAGGCGCATACAACGTGAGATCGATGAGGTTGTGGGTGGTGGTCGTCTACCCACCCTCGAGGATCGCAAAAATATGCCCTATACGGAAGCAACGATACGCGAAAATCTACGCATCGAGACGCTGGTGCCATCGGATGTGCCACACAAGGCTCTGGTCGACACAAAACTAATGGGCTATAACATACCCAAAGTAACTTAACCAATCATAATTGTCATAATTATCTTTTTAATCAGTTTATTTCTCCTACAGGATACTGTTGTCATACCTAGTCTGTATGCCCTGCACATGGACGAACGCATTTGGGTTGATCCTGAAGCTTTTCGGCCCGAACGTTTCCTGGACGCTGACGGCAAATTGAGCCTTAAGCTGGATGTCTCCTTGCCATTTGGTGCTGGAAAGCGTCTGTGTGCTGGCGAGACGTTTGCGAGGAACATGCTCTTCCTGATGACCACAGCCATGTTGCAGAATTTTGACTATACGCTAGCGCCGGGCGATACTCTGCCAGATCTAACCAAGAATAATAATGGTTTAATAATAACACCACCCGATTTTTGGGTACAACTAAGGGAGCGAGAGTAGCATTATACCATTATAAATTAATAATAATAAAATAAGCCTAAAATTACTTATCTCTGTGTTTTCTTATCTATTTATTAATTATTCAAAGTCATTGTCGTTTTGGTTTGTGTCACTGCTAAAGTGTTCGACACTAATAGAAGGTTCATGAATAAATTGAAATTTTATAAGACTTCATACAAACCGCAGAATCTAACTGTTTTAAACAAGTAAATGATGACCACAGCCATGTTGCAGAACTTTGACTATACGCTAGCGCCAGGCGATAGTCTGCCCGATCTAACCAGGAATAATAATGGTTTAATAATAACACCACCCGATTTTTGGGTACAACTAAGGGAGCGAGAGTAGCATTATACCATTATAAATTAATAATAATAAAATAAGCCCAAAATTACTTATCTCTGTGTTTTCTTATCTATTTATTAATTATTCAAAGTCATTGTCGTTTTGGTTTGTGTCACTGCTAAAGTGTTCGACACTAATAGAAGGTTCATGAATAAATTGAAATTTTATAAGACTTCATACAAACCGCAGAATCTAACTATTTTATACAAGTAAATGATGACCACAGCCATGTTGCAGAACTTTGACTATACGCTAGCGCCGGGCGATAGTCTGCCAGATCTAACCAAGAATAATAATGGTTTAATAATAACCACCCGATTTTTGGGTACAACTAAGGGAGCGAGAGTAGCATAATTATACCATTATAAGTTAATAATAATAAAATAAGTCTAAAATTCCCTAACTCTGAGTTTCACTGTCGTTCTGGTTTGTGTCACTGCTAAAGTGTTCGACAATAATAGAAGGTTCATGAATAAATTTAAAGTTATCAAATTTTATAAGAATTCATACAAACCGCCGAATCTAACTGTTTTAAACAAGTAAATGATGACCACAGCCATGTTGCAGAATTTTGACTATACGCTAGCGCCGGGTGATAGTCTGCCCGATCTAGCCAAGAATAATAATGGTTTAATAATAACACCACCCGATTTTTGGGTACAACTAACGGAGCGAGAGTAGCATAAGTATACCATTATAAGTTAATATTAACAAAAATAAGTTTAAAATTCCCTAACTCTGAGTTTACTTATCTATTTATCAACATTTTCACAGTCATTGTCGTTTTCGTTTGTGTCACTGCTAAAGTGTTCGACACGTGCTAATAGAAGGTTCATGAATAAACTGAAACTTATGAAATTGTATAAGACTTCATTTTGTATGAAGAATCTAACTATTTTAAAGTAAGTAAATAGTTTCAAAAAATGGTTTCGTTTTCTTATAAACTCGTAGCTTGAGTCATAATTTATTAGCGCATAATATATTACAGTTTCGTCTTTAAAACCAGTTGCAAACATTTCGTTAAATTTACTTTAATATTATTTTTGCTATTTATAGTTGCGAGTCAAATATCTCACTGATTATGCATTAACGTTTATTGCTTGATATCCTTAATACTAGCTTAACGGTACGTTTACTATATGCATGGGTAGCTAATACTGCATGCATCTGTGAAACCTGCAATCAATACTTAGCCAAGGTTCAGTATAGGAGGAGTTTCTCACAACGCTTAATAAATAGGCTTAAAAACTAGTTTGTGTTAATTAATAAACATTTGCTTGTCTTTTGTGGGGTTGGCGGAGAGGTGGTGGAGTGTTTATTTTATATATTTATTTAGTAATATGCCTGTTTGATAGCCGCGCTGGTGATCAGAAAAGCGGAGCCGATCAGAGCGAATGTGATAATTTTTAGAGCGCTGGGTCTACCGGAAGAATCTGCAAAAGAAAACAATTATTTGTAGTCTCATGAAGAATTGTGTTAAGTTCGCACATACTTTTTTTGTTGGGCATAACGCGTATGCATTGACGCTGCTGAGTGTTGGCCTGATAGTCGAATTTGCACTGGCAGACGGAATTGCGGCATTCCACATTCTCTGGATCCTTTTCCACAAAGCACTCGGTGGCCTTGGCACACGGCTCACCCAAAGCTACAAAAAAGAAGGTATCATATCAGTATGAAATATTCTCTTAGCCGGATTGAGGTTTACAGCTTACAGCGTTTCACTTCACAGACGCCGAATTTCTCGTGCTGCTTATCCGTGCAGCTACATTTGCCCTCTTTGCTGCAGCTGGCCAGCAGTGGCTTACATTGCTCATCCTCGACGCACTCCTCCTCCAGTTCCTCGGCTGTTCAAGTAACAATTTGATTATACAGCTCCTTAACATTGCAAGAACTTAAAGGCAACTTACCTTCCTTGAGACACTCGTCCTTGAAGTGCACATAGCCACGACGGCATTGACAGGAGCGTGTCGGTTCGGAATCTCTAGCTGAAGTACTATTGCTGCGCTCCAGGCATGCTGTATTATCAGCCCCACACTCCTCATCCTCTGAGCATTCGGCACCAATACCTAAGACACAACGAATATATAATAAGATATAATGAATTCAATTCTGTATACTTTTTGCTTACCAGCTACGCATGCATCGTTCTTTTCAAAATAGTTGTCGCGACACACACAGAAGCGATTTGAGCAAATGGAATGATCCACTAGACAGCCATCGTTGGACTCACATTCGGCGCCCAAGCCATCCCTATATTCGCACAGCTGACTAAGCTCATTGTACTGAGCATATTCCTCGCAGGTGCAACGTCTCGGTATCTGCGGATGGCAATAGGAGGCGCCAAAGGGACTGCACTGGCTGTTCGATGTGCACGATAAATGATACTGAATGGCTGTCCAATAGATATAGTATTAGTTAAAGTACTTAATAACTGATTATAATAATATGCTTACGTTTTCTGCAGTTACGCAAATCACGTTCGTAGAAATAGTTCTTTTGGCATATACAAGTCTTGGACAACTGATCGTACTCATATTCACATTCATCGATGCTCTCCGCTATCTCACCCAGCTCTGCATAGAAATAAAGGAGAGATTTACAAGTGCAACAAGTTTATTGTAAAGGGTGTTTTTTTTCGAGGTATAGAACTTGAAGTTGGCAACACTTTTTTAACTGGCGGCCATTTTGTCAGCTGTTAAGTGATTTATGTTTAGTTTGGTTTGGCATTTCAACATGAATAGACTGAAGCCTGAACAAAGCTTCCAAATTGTGGAAATCTATTTTTTGAAAATCATGGTTCTGTTCGAAGTACGTATCGCGCATTACATATGCCATATATATATCATATTTAAATTATAATGCCATATATCATATTTAAATTATAATGCCAGAACTTTGTCTTTCGAATAAACTAAATTTCATATCAATAAAAAAAAATCATCTTTGTTTTATTCCATTTCAAAGTTGTATACCTCTAAAAAAAACAGACTTTATAAGTGTTCCTCACCTGCATAGCATTTGCCGTTACGCGGATAATGTCCCTGGCGACACAAACAGATCTTGTTCGTGCAGATGGAGTGGGACAAGCCGGCACAAGCTTTGCCATTCTCGGTGCAACTGCTGCCATCTGACCAATCATACGATATATATTAAAATTCTCATTATTATCTAACTTTTTTTGGTACTCACATTTCTTGTCCTCGAGATCGTCGTCATCGCGACTGGATCCCAGCGTTGAATATGTCTTAATATCCTCATTGTCAAAGCGAAAGATTGCAGGATAACGTGAACGATAGTTTTGTGTCTTCGATGAGGTGAGTTGGCTGCTTGTCGACGGTGTCGTGGTTGCCGTCGTGCCCGTTGCCACATTGTGGTAGGTGCGTGCCAAATCTGCCAGCTCGTAGCTCTCGATGCTTGTCTGTACGGCTATTTCGCGGGAACGTCGAGCTGTCGGACTGATCAGGAGCTCGGTGTCGCCGCCGTTGGTCAACGAGAGTGTCGCCTGGGCGGCAGCATCTTTGTGTGTGGCAAAGGCTGCGGCAAATAGCTTCTTTTTCTTGACGCGCTGCGAACTGGTGCTGGGTATGATCGTTGTGGTTATGGACTCGGGCTCTGTGGTGTCGTTGTCTTCCGTTGTATCGTTATCTTCTGGTGTTGTCTCACTGCCGTTATCATCGGGTGTGGTCGCAATGCCGCCATCTGTGGTGGTGCTGCTGCTGGTGGGCGTGGTGGTGTTAATCTCATCGACAATTGTGCATGTCAAACCCACACAGGCGGCACTGGCGCCCAGTGCATCACAGTCCTCATCAACGACGCACGCATCGTTCTTTTCTGCAAATAGAAGAAGTTGATTTTGTGTTGTGTGATCTATTATACATAGACAGATAACTGTTATACCCATTGATTTGCGACGGCATATGTTTCCATATCTGTGATAATAGCCATTTGCACAGCCGCAAACGCTCTCCTGACAGCTCACGGATGCTCGATCGTAGCCAAAATAGCAATCCAAGTCCTGTTGGAGAAAGTAAACAAAAAATTTAACGATTTGTAATGCCTACGCGCCTTCAAGTCGTATCGTGTACGCACACTTATGTACGCGTTTCGGGGTGAATGGCAATCAGACAAAATGAAGTGAGTTGGCAGCCCTGCGTACATACTGCAGCTGCATTTGTTTCAAAACATTCAAAGATTTAACTTAAACTAAATGAGTTCTTGCTCCTAGTTGTGCTTACCGTTTCGCAGGGCTCGTTAAGTCCATTCACTGACCTACACTTGCCACGCAGATAGCTTTGGCCATCGGCGCAATCGCAGACCCCCGTTTTACAACTGGCTCCCGTTGGCATAAGATTGCATTGAACGGAGTCTTGGCATGCGTCACCAATTAGCGCGGTTGTCAAGCATTGGGTGAAGTTCTCCGAGAAGACCAAATCGAAACTGGAGCATTTACATAGACTCGTGTCCGTGTCACAGCTGGAGCCATCAGCTGTGCAGTCAGCATTGCTTTCACATGGCCAATAAACGGCAAATGCACCGCCGTCTCCTGTAATGCGGTTCAATATGTATTCTTATAATTGTTTATTTAGAAAGTTTTCCCCCCCCACTTTTGTGTTTCTTATTTGAAACTTTATCGATCAAGTGTCGTAACTTGAACAAAATTAACTTTTTGTGTCTTTTTAATAATTTAAGGGCATTGCAGTCGCTGCTTTCAAGGGTAACCAAAAAATCAAAAAAAAAAAAAAAATTATTTTATTTTCAGTTTGAGCTTTCTTATTGGTTTGTCTGTAATTTGGGTCAGTATTTTTAGCTCTGGGTCACATATGATATTATTTTTACTTGGTTCAAAAGGGGAAACAAATATTTTGTCTATTGTCCTTTAGTTATGATGAAGGAAAAAGTTAAGTTTGATAATTATTTATGTTATAGTATCTAAATAAATGAATAACTTGTCTTAATTTAAAGTTAATTTACTTTTTTACTACATTTTTGTTATTATTTTTTTTCCTTAATTTTTTATTTTTTTTTTAAACAATCTTATCGGTTTATAACCTTAATTAAGAAAACGTTTTGGGCCTTTTGTTTGAAAATTATTTATGTTATGTTATAGTATCTAAAAAAATTAATAACTTGTCAAAATTTAAAGTTAATTTACTAAACTTTTAGTATAGTTATTTTTCCTTAATTATTATTTTTTGTATTTAAAACAATCTTATCAGTTTATAACCTTAATTAAAAAAACGTTTTAGGCCTTTTGTTTGAGAATTATTTATGTTATAGTATCTAAAAAAAATTAATAACTTGTCAAAATTTAAAGTTAATTTAAATTTACTATTTTACTATATTTTTGTTATTATTCTTGTTCCTTTATTTTTTTTTTTTTAATTTTATCGGTTTATAACCTTAATTAAGAAAACGTTTTGGTCCTTTTTGCTTGGCTAGCATGTGAGGCAATTTAGTGTTAATTAACTTATTAAAAAATCCAGCTTAAATGTTGCCGGTTTACCGTTGCCAGCACGCAATCTCGCGAGCCTGCAACAATTTATTACGTATACGTCAAGCAACTTCCGGTTGCTAAACAAAAGACAAAAAAAAACATACTTTCAAGTTGACGTAGCCAAAACACACTTACTAAGTTCAAGCTTCAAATATTTTTAAACAAATACATATACAAAATTGCCTTAAAATCAACAAAGTATATAACTGTAATATGTATATTTTATTTTTGCTGACACACACACTCAAAGTGCCTTTTATTTTGACAAGGCGCAAACAAAATATCGCTTGGAATTTTTTTTTTTTTTTGCTCGTCACTTTGGCACTTTTATTTCCATGCTCAAAACACAAAAAGGACCTTCGAGCAGGCGGTTTGTTGTTGGGGGTGTTTGGGGGGCGTCTCACTTGGGTCAATAGGGCAAAGCACTTGACCTTGATTGCGTTTGCATTAATTACTTTTTGTTCTTTAATGTTATTACTGACTTCACCCAAACAGTTATTGTTATTTTACTTTGCCTTTTGTGCTTGTTTTTATTTCTCACACTCTATTATTGTTATTAGTATTATTTTCTGCACTGAACGCAAGGACTTTAATTCAATTACCGGCCATTGCTCACAATGATTTGAATGATTAGTTCGGCAGCTACAACAAATATGTTGTTTGTGTTTTCTAAATTGCTCATTTAGATGTGCGAGTGTGTGTGTGTGTGTGTGTGTGTGTGTTTGTGTGTGTGTGAGAGTGCTTTGTTGTTGTGTGTATACCTTGTGGACTGAGCAAGGCGCACAGGACACCAAGCACTATAACGAGTTTCGGTTTTTCCATTTGTGTTTGCTTTTCCCTTTTTCGCACAAACGTTGCCAAAGCCAAAACGTTACTGAAACTTGGCCAATAAGTGGCTGACGGTAGTAGCTCGATTGAGTGGCCAGATAATGCCAATGTTATCGGAAGTACCAGCCAAACAAAATGTACAACGATTTCAGGTTCCTCACCTATCCCATATCATAACTTAATCAACTGGTTAATTGTTGTATTATATGCTTAACATATCAAGTTTGGCTTTAAGCCATTGTTAAGTGTTACCAAGGCCGCTTTAATAACTAATTACTCATACACTCACACACTTGTGTTTGCTAATCTCACAGAACGTCTTGTTTCGCGTCTTAATCAGTTGACAAAACCGACAAAAAAGGTTCTCAGTTATCAGTATCTAACACCTGCCAATGGACACCTGTTCAATTGTTTATTGAGTAGTGTAAAATGTTTTATAATATTTCGACCAGAACAACAACAAGAAGTTAAGTTAATCAGCTTGCTTTAGCTGATTTGTCATTGTATTTTAGCTGTTATTTTCTTTTTTTGGAATTTTTCAAAACTTCATAAAGATAATCCCAGATTTTCCTAAACGCTGTTTTGTAAACTTTCTTTTTTATAAGTTTTTCAATCACAATTTATAACAATAAATATTAATGCTTGGCTTAATTGACGTATAATAATGTGCAAGCATATCTGATTAGGTATTGTTATATATATATTTGATTAGTATGACCAAAAATCGATAATGGAAAGGTCGAGCAACTATTTTTGTGGGCAATGCAAATGATTGTCATAATATATACACGATATCAAGTGCGATTATGTTATATATATAGTTTTAACTATAGTTAATAGCTCTCAATTAAAATGTTTTAATAATGCCATATGTCAACTAAAATACCACAAAGAAACGTCATGAATGTGAAGCATGTGTGGGAGTGTGTATTAGTGTGTGTGAGAGTGTGTTAGTGTGTGTTTGTGTGTGCATGTGTGTGTATGTGTGTTAGTGTATGTGTAAGTGTGTCACGAATATCATAAGTGCTTTGCTTATTGATTAACTGCATCTTTTATATACTCTGGCAGACTATGTCATGCGAACCGGTTTTTAAGGTTTTGTAAATAGTTTTTTGAATCGTTATCCTTATTATACTCTCTGGTTTAACTATGAAACTTATTACGTATACGCCTCCAAGATAGTTTCTTTAGTTTCATAGTTCTGTAAGACTGAACTGGACCGCGCCCAATTTGTTTGTGAAGTGTTTCGTTTTTATCTGTTCGCTTCCTTGTTGTTTCATTCATTAAGCCTGAAAGTCTGTCCGAACCAGTTTTATACTCCTTTTTGGGTTCTTATTCTATTTTGGAAATGTCATTCTCTTTGCCATGCACGCAATGAAAACCAGAATGCCAGCGACACGTGCAATCAGGGAGAGTCTCAGCCAGCTTAATATATAATATATATATATATACATATACTATTGCCTAATTTATACACGTCACAAACACACACATAGACAGAAGCATTGTATCATAATTTAATTTGATTTAATTTAATTTTTTGATAAATTTTTGAACACATCTTAAAGGAATATAAATATGAAGCAAATAACTAAAAATGTCACGAATGAGTAAGAAGAATTAATTTCAATTAAAAAATTTGTTTATTTAATGTAGCTTTATTAAAAAAATGCCTTTAATTATGTTTTAAAAGCCAAACTTTTTTTAATTCGTAAATGCTTTTCATCTTTTATTACTTTAACATTTACAAACTTCTTATCAAATCTTATAAAAAACTCAATTTAATTCACATTTGGTCTAAATATTTCGTCTACTAAATAGGCCTACTTATAAATATGTTAGTATGAGCTAGTATGTGTGTGTTTGTTTGTTTGGCACATGTGTGCGTGTCAAGCACACGATGTAGGACAGTTGTAGAGTTTTTTGGGTTTGTTGTTTTTCTTTTTTATGTTTTGTGGTTATAATGAATTGGAATGCGCTGGACAACGGCAAACAAGCGCGTAAAATGACCTCCACGACCCATCTTTCGTCACACACACACACATATATATATATATTTGTATTTCACTTACGACATATATATTTTTTTTATTCAATCAATATTCATTAAATTTTCCAAAAAAACTTGTAATTATTAACACAACACTTCGCGTCGGCTGGCAGCACCAAAAAGAATCCAAGTTCTTAAAGGTTAAAGGTATATATACTGGATATTGCTTTTGTTAGAATGACGTTTTCGTATACGTATTCAGTTTTGTTGTTAACTTTAATCACACATTAGTATTCACACAACACTCTGTACATGACATTTAAAATTGCATTAAAACGTTGCATACTTTTGCGCGCATACCGATAAGTTTTTTAATGCTTGAACGCACACAAGACGCGCGCGAATGTAATTCGTATTTGATCCTTTCGTCGTAAGCTCGCCCGCGTGACTGTTTTGAGCCGACGCCTTTTTGGCTTCAATTGCATGCGGCACACCTGACAGAGAGAAAAAAGAGAGCATAAAGAAAGTAGCACACGAATAGTTTCGACTTCGGGTGCGATTGAAATTTTGAAAAAAAAGCAACAAGAAACAAGTGTGTGTGGGTTGTGTGTTCTTGTTCGTTGTAGGTGTGTGTGTGTGCACGCTATTACTATTACATGGCGCGAATACAATTAAACCTGCAGGCTGTAATTTGAAAATCACAAATGCGTAATTGATATCAAATCATTGCAACTAGCCGCAAAGTATGCAAATAATATTTACAACAATTATCAACGTCCGTTTCAAACTATTAATTATGTTACTATCTTAATTGTTGTTTTCGAAATTTAATGATAGCAACACACTACTCTCTCTTTTCCCCGCCTCACTAAAATATACCTATATGTATATATATAAGGACGAAGTACTTCAAGCTGAATATTTGGGTCAAGTGGTTGCGCTGAAGCGACAACCTGCATATATGTATATACATATTTGGGTTAGTCCTCGGTATATGTCCTGTGCAACAAATCTAAATAAAATAATGCTTCGAATTGGTCGCAAATGCTTGGCCAGAGGGGGGGTTTGGGGAGCTACTCAAATATGCTGGCAGTATGTGTTTAATGGGGGTTGGTTAACAGGAAGACTGAACTGTCTGTGAGTTTGTGTGTGTGTGTGTGTGTGTGTGGGTGTGTGTGTGTGTGTTTGTGTATGTGTGTTTGTGTGTGTGTGTGATAGCCACATTATCGCACACAAATACTAAACGAATGCAAGCCAACTGCCATGAAGAGATTATTTTCGTTAAACTTTTCGTACTTGTATATTTCTCTGTGTGTGTGTGTGTGTTGGTGTGTGTGTGTTCCTCTTCTAAAACGTAGAACAGAATAAAGAAATTATACCAGCAATTTATTATTTAGTTGACTAAGCAATGTTTTTTATGCGGGACAAACGAGTTGAACCATTTACGAATCAAAGTTAAAAATATCAAGAATTAATTCATTTGCATTTTCGTTTCTTGGAAAGTGGGGAATATTATATCAAAATATTTTTTTAAAAGCAATATTTAGTAACTTTTTAGAACTTGAACTGTAAAATTGAAGTATTTCGTACTCACTTAGCGTGATCAAGTCGAGAATGAAAAACTACATTTAAATACAACTTATCATGAGATAAAGTGATTTTCTTTTATAGTAAGACTACTTGCACAATATTAAAAGGCGAGAAATCTCGACTAGACGATACCCTGAACACTATACTTTACGTGTGCAGTCACTGCTTGCAAGTATGTGTGTGTGTGTGTGTACGTGCATATTTGACTTAACTTCAATGCTCAATATCTCCGGTATTTCTCAACCGATTTCAATAAAATTTTCACAGATTATCATTATTTCGTCTAATGTTTCAAACTGCAAACACATAAAGATTTCTGAATTTAAGATTTTGTTGTTATCGATCACATATGTATATCGGAAACGGAAAGATTTATCGAAAGTTTGAAATAAACTTGTACTGCCTAGGGATTAGGCGAGCTTATGTTCCAAATCTGAAGTCTCTAGCTCTCAAAGTCTCTGAGATCGACGCGTTCATACATACGGATGGACAGACGGACGGACAGACGGACGGACAGACGGACGGACAGACGGACGGACAGACGGACGGACAGACGGACGGACAGACGGACGGACAGACGGACGGACAGACGGACGGACAGACGGACGGACGGACAGACGTACATGGCTATATCGACTCGGCTGTTGATGCTGATCAAGAATATATATACTTTATGGGGTTGGAGATGCTTTCTTCTGCCTGTTACATACTTTTGCACAAAACCATTATACCCTTTTTACCCATTTTCAATGGGTTAAGGGTATAAAAATATGAATTATTATATAATATTATATCCCATAGTTTCATTAACCTTAACTATTACATTTTTAAACATACCAGCATTTAACTTTTAAACATAGAGGATGATTTTTAATTTTTGAAATACATTTTTCTACTCATATATTTTTGCAGTCCTGAAGAAACTAATTCAAAGGATTCCCCAAATCTTTCTCAAGGATAATCTCATACTTGCTTGCCACTGTAAGATGTTGATTCAATTTTTCAGAATAGGGAAGCATAATTCATTTACTAAACTCAATTGTTTGAGCTCGTGTCAAAGTACGCCAGATGCAGTCCAAAGAGTCCAAAGCGTCAAGGATGAAGGCAACATGAAACCAACAAACAACAGAGCCAAAGTCTCTGGACAACAATCACTTTTAACAAGCTTTCTGTGTTTGTTAACCCCTGCCACAACATGTTCTGTATGACATACTATTTTTGACTCAAATATTATTATAAGAACGACATACGTTTGGAATGTTCTACACAAATACTCATAAAAAAGAAAAAACTCCCATGCGAGTGTTGAGCTATTTATAGACGAGGTGTTTTTCAAGCGAAGCCATGGCCAATGGCTGTGCCAAATGCAAATACAACACAACCGTGCAGCACCCAGGAGAGAGACCCCAATGATAGCATATGCGCTTTTCAGCGACAAACGAACAGGGAGCAAAGCGACAACAACAATCATTCCGACCATAACAGAGCGACATATGCGATGTATGAACAAAAAATCAATCAAAAAGTCAGTTAAATATATGTATATATACACAACCACATACATGGGATACATATATGTATATGTATACTATATAAAGTTGGCACCTTTTCGAACCTCCCCTCATTGTTCTTTTATAGTTTGACGCTTTTTTGAGCCGCTGCATTCGAAATGAGTGCAACCGTTGCCGTTGCATTATAAAATATGCAAAATTTTAATCGAAATATAGTGTAATGACAACAACAACACTAAAGAAGAAACAGGAACAACAACAACAACCTGCATCAAGAACGACCATAACAAAAATAGAATCCAATAAATACAACCAACATTCCCATGCAAAATGTTCCATGTCCATGTCCTGTTTCGCGATGCAGCTAAACAGATAATAATTGTATACGCTAAACTATATAAACACGGTCACAATTCCACAGTGGCTAAACGAGCAGGGGCGTAGTCGAAAGGGGATTAACAGACAATACATTATATTTCAACGTCTAGAAAACAAAATCGAAGTCTTATAAAATTTCTTGTTTACTTCAATCCCAAAACCCCCTGAACAAAACTTCCAACCACGCGTATTTTTAAAACGTAGAACAGAATAAAGATTTTGTAAAATTTCTTGTTTACTTTAATCCCAAAACCCCCTAACAAAACTATCATCCACGCCCATGTACACATTGGTTGTGTATGTGTGTCTGTGTGAAAGCCAGTTGCAATTGCAAACAGCAGCAGCTAGCGACTAGGCCAGGTCGTGAACCCAAACCAAACTCGGACATTGCTGTACGTTGTTGTAATGCGAGAAAAGCGTTTTTCCAACCCAGGTTTTTCCATTTTTCATTATACTTAATTGGCAAAACATTGAGTTTAAACTGAATGAAAAAAAACACAGAAGTAAAAATGTAATGTAAAAATAAAGTAAAAATAATATTATCGATTAAATATGTTGGGAAAGAGTTTGAGAAATCGGTTTTAAATACTACAAACTCGGACATTGCTGTACGTTGTTGTAATGCGAGAAAAGCGTTTTTCCTACCCAGATTTTTCCATTTTTCATTATACTTAATTGGCAAAACATTCAGTTTAAACTAAATGAAAAAAAAACACAGAAGTAAAACTAAGTTAAAAATAAAGTAAAAATAATATTATCGACTAAATATATTGGGAAAGAGTTTGAAAAATCGGTTTTAAATACTAATTAGAAGAAGAAACTTAACATTTGGTCGTGTGTTACTTGTCGAGTTCCCACTGTATGTGGCTGCCACGTAATTCAGCGCCAGCTATGACTAATTATGATTGGCAAAGTGCCACAACACACTTGGCAGATTTATGGGCCAACCGCTCTTAACTTATATAGCACTAAGTGCAGAAAATTGTGGGTTTAGATTTCGATTTGCATAATCCAGACAAATGTTCGTTGAGTCCGGAATTGGTAATGTGCGATCAAAGGATAAAGAAACCAAATAAAACTTAGGTTCAGGGCATGCCTAAAAGTAAATCAATAAAACCATAAATAAAGATTTTTATTTGCTGATTCGATTCAGACAGAAAGCTTCGAGCCACAGCAGCACTTTATAAGCTTTTAACTTAGAAATTTTATAGAAGATATTAAAGAAATATTTTGCAATGTTAAATATTTATATATTCTGTTTTCAATATTAAATATTTCTATATTCTGTTTATTTCGCTTTATGTATTTGATAAATACTTGAAAAATTATACTTAATATTTCAATCGAATAATTTTTATACCCTGAACCCATTAAAATATGGGTAAAAAGGGTATAATGGTTTTGTGCAAAGTATGTAACAGGCAGAAGGAAGCATCTCCGACCCCATAAACTATATATATTCTTGATCAGCATCAACAGCCGAGTCGATATAGCCACGATCTCAGATACTATGAGAGCTAGAGACTCCAGATTTGGAACATAAGCTCGCCTCATCCCTAGGTAGTACAAGTTTGTTTCAAATTTTCGATAACTCTTCCTGTCTCCGATATACACATGTGATCGATAACAACAAAATCTTGAGTTTAGAAGTCTTTATGATGCAGTTTGAAACATTAGATGAAATAATGACAATCTGTGAAAAATTTATTAAAATCGGTTGAGAAACACTGGAGATATTGAGCATTGAAGTTAAGTAAAGTATTAAGTATGCACACATACTCTAGATTTGGCACATAAGCTCGCCTAATCCATAGGCAGTATAAGTGTGTTTCAAAATTTCGATAAATCTTTCCGTTTCCGATATACACATGTGATCGATAACAACAAAATCTTGAATTTTGAAAACTTTGAGATGCAGTTTAAAACATTAGACGAAATAATGATAATCTCTGAAAATTTTATTGAAATCGGTTGAGCAACACCGGAGATATTGAGCATTGAAGTTAAGTCAAGTACGTACACTCACACATACTTGCAAACAGTGAGTAAGTCTAGGGTTCAGGGTATCGTCTAGTCGGGATTTCTCGAGTAGAGCCTTCTTACTTGTTAGTATTTCTGTGTACTTTTAAAGTTAAGAAAAACTATAAGAATATTTAAAACTTACTTAAAAGCTTCCTTTGTTTTAGTGCATCAAGCGAAGTTTTAGGTAAATAGAAACACAAAGGTAAAGACAGACGAAAAAGAGAGAGGGACAGAGAGGGAGAGGAAGAGAGAGGGAGAGGGATAGGTAGAGGGAGAGAGCAAAAGCTATCAGCTGATGCTGTTATTCTTTGATCTCTGTGCTATTGATCTCATCTCATGTCTGTTTCGAACATTCGCTTATCTAGATGCTCTTTTGTTGCAGTTGTTGTTAAGTTGTTCTGCTCGAACGTTATACCGTTACATTTTTCGCAAAAAAAGATAAGCACATGACCGCTGCTTGATAAGTGTGGCCGAGCAATTCGTGACAAATTGGCAAATTGTTGCATATTTTACATCTCACTTAGGTTAGTTCAGTTTCAAGCGCGACCGACGTTTGTCGTTCGTTTAGTGATTTGTTTTCAATATATTTTTGTTTGCGTGACATACGTTCAAATGGTGCACAAGTCATGGAATGTGCCCCAGTTGGACGAACAGCAGCATCCTGTCAGGCATTGTCCGCTTTGGGGTTCGGCACGTCTCACCTACACTCTGTGTGCCTTTCTCACCAATGTGCTGCACATGGGCATGCGGAATATGTTGGGCCTGGTCATCTTGCGTATGGTGAAGCCGCGGCCCGACGATCCTCTGCTGCTGCACAGTGTGGCGCAAACCAATTTAAGTGCCTCCGAACACTGTGGCAGCGGCACTTTGAACGACAACGAATTCGAGATTAAGGCAAGTGTGTTTGTTATACCCTCAACTCATTGAAAATGTGTAGGAAAGGTATAATGGTTTTGTGCACAAGTATGTAACAGGCAGAAGGAAGCATCTCCGAGCCCATAAAGTATATATATTCTTGATCAGCATCAACAGCCGAGTCGATATAGCCACGATCTCAGATACTATAAGAGCTAGAGACTCCAGATTTGGTACAGAAGCTCGCCTAATCCCCGCGCAGTACAAGTTTGTTTTAAATTTTCGATAACTCTCTCCGTTTCCGATATACACATGTGATCGATAACAACAAAATCTTGAATTTGAAAAACTTTGAGTTTGAAAGAATAGACTAAATAATGACAATCTGTGAAGTTTTTATTGAAATCGGTTGAGAAACACTGGAGATATAGAGTATTAAAGTTAAGTCAAGAATGCATTATACGCGTATACATACATACATAACTGTATGCGTAAAGAATAGGGTTCAGGGTATCGTCTAGTCAGGATTTCTCGACTAGAGCCGTCTTACTTGTTTTTTTTTCGATTTGTGAATTTTTTTTTTTTTTTTTTTTTTTTTTACTTTATTGATAGTCGGGGGATTTGCCATGGACGCGCAATCAGGAACTCACCTTTCCCGGCATTTTGTACTACGGCTATGTGGTGGCTCTGCCATTGGCCGGACATTTGACCGATCGCTTTGGTGGCAAGATGCTCTTCATCAACGCGATGACGTTGCAAGCCGCCTGCTATATATTGCTGCCTCTCGTTGCTGGCTATAGTTATGTGCTGGCAGCTATCGTTATGGTCTGCGCGGGCATCTTTGCGGTAAGATTTATTTATTTGAAAATTGCAATTGCTTAATTATATTTCGTTTTATAGGGCAGCGGGGCACCAGCTTTGTATCAACTGTTCGTGATCTGGGCCCATCCCACGGAGCGCACTTCGATGCTATCGTTTGCCTATAGTGGTCTGATTGTCGGCTCCATTGGCATATATCCGCTGGCCAGTTATCTGAGTGACTTCGGCTGGCGTGTTCCGTTCTTTGTGCTCGGCAGTATTGCTCTATTCTATGGCATCAGCTGTAACTGGCTGATTTACAATACCTTGGAACAGCATCCACGTCTTAGCAAGGAAGAGCGACAGTATCTGCAGCCCACAGAATTTGCTCTGACGCCACAGGTAACTAATTCATAAGTAAGCCAATCTTATTATACCCTGAACCCATTGATGGGTAAAAAGGGTATAATGGTTTTGTGCAAAAGTATGTAACAGGCAGAAGGAAGCATCTCCGACCCCATAAACTATATATATTCTTGATCAGCATCAACAGCCGAGTCGATATAGCCATGTCCGTCTGTCCGTCCGTCCGTATGTCTGTCCGTCCGTATGTATGTTGATCTCAGAGACTATATGAGCTAGAGACTCCAGATTTGGTACATAAACGCCTAATCCCCGCGCAGTAGAAGTTTGTTTTAGATTTTCGATAGCTCTTCCCGTTTCCGATATACACATGTGATCGATAACTACAAAATTTTGAATTTGGGAAACTTTTTGATGCAGTTTGAAATATTAGACTAAATAATGACAATCTGTGAAAGTTTTATTGAAATCGGTTGAGAATCACCGGAGATATGGAACATTGAAGTTAAGAAAGTATGCACTATACGCACACACACACATACTTGCAAGCAGTGACTGTACGCGTTAAGTATAGGGTTCAGTATAGGGTATAGTCTAGTCGGCACTTCTCGACTAGAGCCTTCTTACTTGTTTTCTACTTACGAAAGTATTTATTTCTTTAAGCACTTGCGCGTACCTTGGAGATCGTTGTCAACCTCTTTGCCGGTTTATGCCTTTGTCTTGACGCACGTCTTTCACAATTATGGATTCTTAGTGTTATCGCTGGCCATGCCACGATTTATGCGAGAGGCCATGCAGTTCAATCTAAAGGAGGTAAGTGGCTCCAAAGAAGAAGCATCTACTAAAATCGTTTAAAAATCAATTCTACTTACAGATTGGTACACTTTCATCGGCACCCTTTATTGGCTGCTTGCTCTCCAAGTTGATATGTATTTTTAGCTGTTCCCAAATCGAAAGACGTTTCTTTTCAAATCATGGTCGCCTGCGTCGACTACTTTATGCCGTCTGTAAGTTTTTCCTAAAGTGAAGATTTAAATTTTTATTAACAGTTTCCTTCTCTTAGGCGCCAGTGCAACGATCATTTTAATTGGAATCATTATCCTTGCGAGCTGTCAGCAGAAGACACTCGTCTTATGCAGCTTTGTGATTGTGGGCTTGACGACAGATATGGGCTTTAGTGGCGGCTATTGGCCAACATTATTGTACTTTGCGCCTTCGCTTGCGGGTTTGATATCGGGATTGGCCAACTGTTTGGGGCACTTGGCCGGCTTTTTGGCACCCCAAATCATAGCCACAATGGTGCACTCTGTAAGCACTGAAACCTTAACTTAAACCTCCCAGCATAAATATCTAAAAATTGTTTTTTTAGGGTGCTAAGTCGGAATGGAACTGTGTTTTATTAACATTGATACTCTTTAATGCTCTTGCCATAATTGTATTTGGACTTGGTGGCAGTACAACACTGCAGCCATGGGATCCCCGAAGCCAAAAATCAAATTCTTCTCAAGAAACCACACATTAGTTTAAATCTCGTATCGAAACCAAATCGATAAATTAATGTACAAGTGTTTTTAGTCCGTCCAATGTTTTGTGTATGTGATATGCATGTAATATTTAAGCGGAAATTTTTTATTATTTTTGCTGTATCTAAGCGTACATTTTTCATGTTTCTTTGGCACATTTTGTATGTTTTACTCATTCTGTTTTTTTTTTTTTTGTTCACGCTTTGTTATTACAAATTCAATTTTAATAAATGTGTTAAAAGCCCTACGTCAAAGTGGAAACCGTGATGGAACTGCAAATCAATACCTCTTAAATGTTAATATGCTCGTTCATAAAGTTTTTTGTCAATGTAACTGGTGTGAATTGAAAAATTAATTAGGTGGTATGCAAAAATAAAAAAAATTCACATTTATTATAAATTATTTAAGAAAATTTACTTCAATTAGATAGTTACTGTTATGTTAGTGATCAAAAGAAAATATTAATAAAGATGTGGCTTAACCCTCCTCTTATTAAATTAATTTTCACCCCAATGCAAATTGTTTTTTAAAATGATGGTACGTTTTGGCGCCCTCTTCTGTATAAAAAATGTAGTTTATTACACGTTTTTGCACGCCTACCGATATAGTGACCACATCCATCGATATATGGAAGAGTCGCACAAAATAACTATCAATGTACTTGAACCAAAACAGCTGTACAAAATGTATCGTCTATCAGTTTTTGTTTTACAAATCATTTTCGATTCGTTTGCTTGACGTTCATGTACGCGTTTACGCACACAGCATTTGAATTGGTTTCGCAATAGAATAACTCGCGTGTTTTCTATCTGAATGCAACAATAAATTGTCAGTGTATCTCCCTTTAAACTTTTTTTATTACAAAATTCTCAGTGGAAGATCATCATTGACTTCAATTTGGCAGCTCTTCAAGCAATCACAAAGTGAGTACAATAACAACAACAACAAAAGACAAAAAAGCAACTGCAGCAAATAATAAATAACAAAAAATTTGTTTGCTAATGCTTAGTAAGTACAGCATTAATATTATGCGCTTGAGCGAGGGAAAGGGGAAAGGCGGAAGCATAAAAAGGCAGGTGAAGTACTTCCTGATTGTTATTGTGATTTCCGCAAGCGATATTCTTCTTGACAAATCAATAACGGCAATGGCAATGGCGACGGCGACTCCGCCGTAGACATTTTAACTAGTCCGTCGAGTGAATTATGTGCTACGTGCAATCCGTTTTTAGTTAACGACGACGCAATAACAAAAACACGAATATTAATTCTTTTGTCGAATGTTTTTTTTTTCGTTAAGCTTTGTCGAAACACTTGTTACCTTGAGTACGCCGAGTATTGTTGCCTTAACTGCTAGCTTGCTGGGTTGATGGAGGTTCAACCAATCCATATGCATATGTAATGCGAATGTATTTAGTATATATGCATGTACATACATAACGAATATACACACCGATCACTCAATATTATATATGCATTAAAAATTTTAAGTTGAGTTCACAGAGCAAATACATTTTAATTTTCGCAATATGGCAACACTTGTAAATAAGTGTTTGTTTGTGTGCTTGTGCCGTTTTTTTTTTTGTGTGGGTCAGCACGTTCACACCTACATACATATAAGCAGACTGTCGCAGTCACACAGCAAGCAAATTGTTTTGGCGCTATGAAAAATTGAACGACGCCCATGAACCAAAACACATCGTTCATGTCCGATCTGTACATACATACATATTTGTTGTCTTATTGCGCTTTGCATAAAATGGTCGTCGAATTTGTCGCAACTTTATTTGTTTGTTCGCGTGATAACGGCAAATATGAATCGCAAAAATATTTAATGACTGCTTTTGCAATTCCTTGATAATGGTTATCAAATTTATGTGCGTTCAATGTTTTTAATCTATATTACTTGTTTATAAACAATTGACGTTCGCCCACATGTACGTATATACACATAAGTGTGTGTGTGTGTGCATGCTTTGCTCTTCTCATCTCTTTCGCTCTTGTACTTTGAGCTTAGTCATTCTGTTTTGTTTGAAAAATATTTTCGTTCACCGCGGCGGCAAAAAATAGACTTCGGACACATAAACAAAAGAGAAAATTTATATTTTCGTTTTCGGCTATCCATTTATATAAACCGAAATATGTATGGTGCATATGAAATCATTTGATTATAGCTTTATTTTGTTTTGTTTATCGAAATTCAGCCATTGATAAATGGTGTCAAACCGGTTTCGAAACGAACGACGCAACTAACAACTTTTTACCGGCTTCAAGCAAACAAATATTCTATATATACATACATACGTATACACTGTTAGTTTTTTCAGTTATAAATAATACTTATCAACATCTTCTTTGCAGCTCTAAAATGTTGTTAAAAGTACCATCTGTTGACTGGACGGATCAAATCATTTACGTGGTGGACGACGACGAATCATTGTCCGATTTTGACGATGAACCGGATTTCTCAGAGTACATGTGGATGGAGAATGAAGAGGAGTTTGACAAGAACGCAAGTCCAACCAGTATATAAACCTATAGCATCATTTAATATTGAATTCCATAAACTTTTGCAGGAACTACAACGCCTGGAGGAGGAAGAAATCATGCAGGAGTGCTTTGAGGCCATGATCGAGGATGAGCTTGAGGAGCAAATCAATGAATGGGAAAAGGCCAAGTTAGCTCAACAGTTAAACCATTTAAAGAACCAACTCACTCAACCAAAATCTTTTTGCTTTTAGAACGGAGGAACAAAATACGGCTCTATCGGCGCTTCCAAAAAGCAAATGTAATGTGGAGAAATCTGTATTAAATCCAATGGCTGATGAATTCGTGCCACTCTGCCATCAAGTCGAATACATTGGCTCATAAGCCCGGCTCTCAAAATCAGTCTGAACAATAAGAACCTCACGCAATGGCGTTTCAGATACGTGTCAGGAGCACAACATACAAAGGAAGTTATTCCAACAATTCCCAAAAAAGCAATAGCTCCATAAACGTTTCTACATGATACTCACCTTCCATGTCTTACCAACAAATCAACTTAAAAAAGTAAAAACAAAAACTTTTTCAGGCAAAGAAAACCAAAAAACCAAAAACAACACAAAATTCAAGAAATTTTCGCGCACACACACACTCACATACACGTTATGATATGTACATTAACCAACTCAATCGAAATGCAAACGAATACCATAAACAAAAAAACAAAAACAAAACAAAAATCAAACGAGAAAAAATAATATACAAAAAAAAAAAAGTTTAAAAGGAGAAAACAAAATTTTCACGTAAAACAAGAACATTTTTTTTGCTATTACAAAAGGACAAACAAACAAACGTGCTAAAAACTAGTGAAACTTTCATATAAACGAACTTTTTTTTTTACTAACTGTGAATTGCAATATCTATTTAAATTTGTTCTATTACATTACGAAAATTTCCAGCTAAAGCAAATGTTAACAGGACTCAATTTGTGTTAAGACCGAATATTGATGTGTATATACCTTAATTGAAATTCGAAACAAAGACTTTAATTGTAATCTCGATTTAAGTTCATTGTTTTTGGCCCCTAATGTGTTTCATTCAGTAATTGTTATCTCGTTGTATGTTCTCTGTCTAATGTTAAAACTAAACATAAATAGCGACTTTACCTCCTTTTGACTCGCATACTACAAATTTTGCAGTTGTAAATAAGTAACTTAACCTATAACAAAAAAAAAAAATTAATGCTAATTAATATCTTTATGAACTAATGTTTAATGAATCCTTTTACAGTATACATGTGCACATATGTATTATATATGCATGTGTATGACTAGTATTAATCAAATGCGCTGCAATATCAATTTTTTTCATAAGCCTAAATTTATTTTTTGTCAATTTGCCCCAAAGCAAATGCTCAAAATACACAAATTTAATTTAATTTACTTCTGTTTTCGGATGTAGACATGAAATTATAATTTTTGGTTAGCTTTAGATACTTAAGACAGCATTAAAAAAAAAGATCTTATTTACGTTACGTGTGATATAAAGATAAAAAAAAAACCAAACAAAAAAAAATATAAAAAACTATTTTTAAAATCCCAATAAAAAGAAGTATTATAGTATAGAACTGCCTAATTTTATTTTGATCAAACTGTGGCTTGACTCGCTAGTTCGAGTTCTCAAGTTTACGAACTTTCAACGGAGTTGTGAAAATACGAATAAAGGGTTAAGAATAGAATACTTTATTCAGTTGCTCCATCCATTTTTTAAATACCGAAATTCACCACTGTCACAGCTGTTCACAGTGTGGCAACACTCAACTTTCTATCGATGTTGTTAGTTTAACGATAGGTATCGGAAAGCAGTCGATAAGCATTACGGACAGCAAATATGGCGTCGTCGCCAATTTCTGGTTGATTTTATTTTTTATGTTTTTGACTCGTTTGTTCGAGTTCTCAAGTTTACGAACTTTCAACGGAGTTGTGAAAATACGAATAAAGGGTTAAGATAGAATACTTTATTCAGTTGCTCCATCCATTTTTTAAATACCGAAATTCACCACTGGCACAGCTGTTCACAGTGTGGCAACACTCAACTTTCTATCGATGTTGGTAGTTTAACGATAGGTATCGGAAAGCAGTCGATAAGCATTACGGACAGCAAATATGGCGTCGTCGCCAATTTCTGGTTGATTTTAATTTTTTATGTTTTTGACTCGTTTGTTCGAGTTCTCAAGTTTACGAACTTTCAACGGAGTTGTGAAAATACGAATAAAGGGTTAAGATAGAATACTTTATTCACTTGCTCCATCCATTTTTTAAATACCGAAATTCACCACTGGCACAGCTGTTCACAGTGTGGCAACACTCAACTTTCTATCGATGTTGTTAGTTTAACGATAGGTATCGGTAAGCAGTCGATAAGCATTACGGACAGCAAATATGGCGTCGTCGCCAATTTCTGGTTGATTTTATTTTTTATGTTTTTAACGCAATTGTACAGAAAATTTCGCAATAAAACGTGTGAAATGTGAAGTTAATAACAAGAGCGATCAACCAGCGTGCTTTGTAACAACAACAACAGGCAGGAAAGCAAGTTGGTCCAGAAGAGAAAGGTGGATAGGGGACATGGCTGCGGCTGCTGCAGCAGTTCCAGCTGCAAACGCAACAACAACGACAACAGCACCTGCAAATGCACCTGCAATCGCAACGAGCGCCAGCGCAGCGCAATTTCGCGAAATCCATAAAAATACGTGGTTAAAAAGACTGACAGCCGATGGCAAAAAGTTAACCGTTGGCCCCAAGGTAACACACCAAAAATCTAACCAAATAAAATTAGAAATAAAAATTTTGATTGGCTTGCAGAAATCAGAGTGCAGCTGGGTGGTATTCTGTGTGCACGATGACACCGATGCCCTGCTGGAGGGCTATGCTGAGCCGCGGCAGGCGGCGGCTCACATGCCCGAATGGGCCGTATCGCTGAGGGACACGCTGCACATATCACACGCTCTCATACCCAATTCCCATGAGTTTGAGTTTGTTGTAACATTGAGCAATGAGGTGTTGCGATTTCATGCCGCTTCATGGTAAGTTGCGCACACTTTGTTGCAGTTGCATTTAACATTTAATTGCCAATTTCCCAACACTCACAGGGAGACTATGCAAGAATGGGTTGAAACGTTGCGTTCCAAGCTGCGTGAAATGAAAATACTGTCGCCGCGCGAAAACCTATACACAAAGTTACCTGAAATACGCGCACCATTGCTGCCCACACGCGATCCAACATCCCCATTGCCAGCACCACCGCCCGTACCGGCAGCCATGGTGCCGGGCGTGGAACGTGTAACAACAGCCACACATCAGCAGCAGCAACAACCACCAAGCGCCAGTGAACAAACGTCCAGAGCTACAACAACAACTACATCCGCCCCAGTCATAGAAGCTGCCGGCACGACAACAACAACCGCCACTACGGCACCGCCGCCGCCGCCACCACCGGCAACGGCCATGTCGAATACGTTAACACAGCATTTGCTCAATATGCTATCCGATCCCATAAGCACGTACAGCGAACAGATAAGCGAAACAGCAACGCCCACTCTCGCCGAGGAGCGCCAGGAACCGGAATCCCATCTGACTATACCAGCTGATGTACCAAGCGAAAGTGCAACTGATGTCAATCTGTCCGATGATGAATTTAAATCTCTATCGCCCATCTTGCGGAATGGGGTGCGCGTCGATGTTGCCGCTGCAACGGCGCAGCGCATATCTGCAGGTTAGGAGACCTACCTTATTACCTTATTTATTTCAACTAAACCTATAATAATATTCTTTTTATTGCAGATCAAATCTTGAATTTTGAACAAATGTTACAATGCGAACGTCTTATACCAAGGTAAATCAAACACACACCATTCACAGCTGAGCATCGAGTTCATCGTGCGCCTTATCGAAGAACTGCAGCACCTTCTGTTCCAGCTGCTCGTTGCCATTGTTGCTGTCCACAAAGAGTTTGCGCAGCAGCGTGAAACAACGCGTGCACGTTGCCGACAACTCCTTCATCTCATTGTCCGCCCGCAGGCTGAGCCACTGTTTGTGTTGTGCCTTGACCTGGTCGCGCATCTCATCGTAAGCGGCTTCCGTTTGATTAACCATCAAATGTCGCTTCTGATGCTTGATGTAATCGCGCAGCAAGCCGCCCAGCTGTATGTCCAATTGCTCGAAATGCATCTGGTCTTCTTGATCTTCGCAAAAGAATGCAAACAATGTAACAAAATATTTCGGTTGCAGCGACTGCTCGAAGAGTTTGAGTGTTGTCGCAATGTTGCAGGCAAACAGCTCCTTCATATATCGCAAATCCTCGCTGTACATGCTGTAATCACCGCTCGATGGCTCGTCGGAATCGGCTTTTAGAATGTTTTGGCGTCGCTGCTGTAGACTCTCCTTTTGTGCTTGCAACTCTTGCAGCTCTCTGATCAAAGCTGCATTTTCCTCAGCCAGCTGCTTGTTGGCCAACTCCATGCTCACTGGCAGATTGTCCTCCGAGACTACCATGCCATCACTTCGCTCACTGCTGTCATCTATCACCATTGGTTGCAGCTGCGAGACGCTCAACTTGTGCAGCGTAACCAAGTCATGATCGGAGCTATGCGCATCGGTGAATGGATAGCCCAGTTCGTTGTCATCGTTGAGCTGCTTGTGCATTTGCAGCAGCATACAGTTCCTGGCAAACTTCTCCTCCGCCGTTGCGCTCTCGAAGATCTTAATCCAACGCTCGAATGTGGCGGCAAGTTTCGCATTGTTGGACGACTTTGCCACAATACTTGCCACACTGCGCACCTCCTTGACGAACAGTTCGTCCAGTTGCTTACTATTTAGCTCCACGTCTTCAGACATTTTTCAAACTGAGCATATAATTAATATACGATATTCAAAGCTGTAATCCGATTGCTATGTTAATATGTTCTGGACTCTCACTATTTAGCTCAACGTCTTCGGACATTTTTCAAACTGAGCATATAATTAATATACGATATTCAAAGCTGCAAACCGATTGCTATGTTAATATGTTCGGGACTCTAATATGTTTTTCTTTTCATCTTCCAAACAGACCTCAGACATCACGTTCGATGTCCGCCGGCGCCGCTGACAAATCCAAGAGGCCGCAACGCAAGTCGCCCCAACCCAAGGTGATCCAAGCTTCGGCCGTTGAGGAGTTGGCCGACAACAATATAACAATTATAAAGGTCTCCAATACGCAAACAAAGCCGCCCGATTTGCCGCCCAAAAACAAAATCATTGCAGATATATTTCGCTTTCCTGAAATCAGTGTCAAAGCCAAAACGAAAAACCCGCAGCCAACGCAACAAAACGATTATAAAAGTAACGTACAAATCATTCCGTCCAACTCGAATACGATACAAGTGCTGAGCCAACCCAGCGGCAGCAGTAGCAGCAACACCACGAGCAATCCCTATACCATTCCATTGAAACCAAACGCTTCCAATACGCCAAGTCAAAGTGTTGTCACAATGGTCCAGGTGCTGGCAGATGGCGAGACCAGAACACAGCAACCAACACCAACAACTGTTGCTGTCTATGGCACTTGCTATCCAGCGGCCAGCTGCAGCAGCAGCAGCACCACCAAACCACTGACACCCAAGATCAGCAAGAAAATCATACTAAGTGCCAATAGTTTGGGCATTACGAACATACGCATCAACAATGAGCAGGCAAACGATGCCAATGTCATCAGCGGCAATGTGCACTACGAGAAGGTCTTTCTCTCCTCCAGCATACCCATCAGCAGTAGCTGTAGTCCAGCACCAGTACCAGAGAATCACATTCAACGTAGTCAGACTCCGTCCCAGATTCAAACACATAGCGTCGAGAATGGCAGTCCAGCTTTGCCACGCCGTGGCATTGCCATTGCCTCGCCCACGCCCACGCCCATGCAGAGCAGTGTGCGTGCCCGGCCACAGTTGACGCGTGGCCTCACGGAACTGGTGATCAGCACGCGTCCCAGTCGTCGCGATGTTCACTACCTAAAGCTGTTGAATACTCCGCTCAAGACAAAGACGACGCCCAAGACGAGCAACACCAATGCCAACAACAACATTGAACACCATGCGCCCAGCTCCAGTCAAACGACGACGTCGACTCAAACAATTGCTGACAGCAGCATGGAGCAGCGTCGGCGCAGCTCATCCACATCGGATGCACAGGCGCCGCTGCAGCGTGGCGCCACAGTGGGCGTGACTGCAACCCCTTCCAACAGTCAGCGCGGTGCCAACAACAATGAATTTGTGAGCGGACGCAGTGCAGCAGCAAATGCCTTTCGCATGCAATCGCCACCACAAGCCACAGCTGCCCAATCGAATGGTGGCAATAACAAGCGTTTGACTCTACGAGAACAGCAGGTGATGCAACTGCGACGCGAGATCATGCATCCGGGTGGAGTGCGACTCAATTTGCGGCGCAAGGATTGTGTTGGCTCCATTGCTTGGGTAGATGCTTTCGGTGGAGTTTGGTAAGTGTCAAAAAAAAGCAAAAAAGTAGTAAAGTAAAAGTAACTAAAGGAATTTCTTGAACTTTTTTTTAGGATTGCCGGTTGGAAGCAAAAGGAACATCCAGTGCTCTACAATGCCCTTCACATTGGTGATCAGTTGCTGTCCATTGCGGGCGTCAGCATCAGCAGCGCCACCGAGGCAAACAAAATAATACGCAATACAAACACGCTTTTTGTGAGTAGATAAACGCAGATTAACTAATGACCCTAGGTCAGCGGCCGGGAAACTTTTCTAATCATTACCCGTGAATATTTTTGTGGATCTTTTTGACCTTACTCAACAATTGGTAAGGGAGCAAAAAAAAAAAGAGAAAAAAATAATCACTTTTTGGTAAAGCAGCAAAAAAAAAAATAATATATATTAATCATGTATGGTGGCTAAGACTTAAAAATTAAATTAAAGGGTAAATTACTCCTTTTTAGGGTAAAAGTGAAATTTCGGGGGGTAAAAATAACTTTTGTGAGTAAGTAAATACGTGGTATTTTGTAAAGCTGTTAATATTTTATTCAACTTATGGAGTTCACCCATAAATGGAGATGATTTTTTTTTAAAAAGATTTTGTTATTTTATTTGTTTGCTCTTTCCCACTATAAATGGAGATGATTTTTTTTTTTTTCCCGCCATAAATGGAAGGTTTTTTTTTTTTTTGGGGTGGGTAATGACAGTTCCACAAACATATTTAGGGGTAATGATTAAAAAAGTTCCCCGGCCGCTGTCCTAAATGTATGGAAGAAAAAACTAAAAAAAAAAAAAAAAAAAAAAATTACACTAAAAGTAATTTACCCCTGTTCCTATGACAGCTGTCCTACATGAATAATAAAAAATTGAAATAAAAAAAAAAATCACTTTTACCCAAAAAGGCGTAATTTACCCCTGTTCACCGAAAAAAGTGAAATTTATTTTATATTATTTTTTTATTTATTTATTTTTTTTTTTGGGGTGGGTAATGACTGTTCCACAAACATATTTAGGGGTAATGATTAAAAAAGTTCCCCGGCCGCTACATGTATGGAAGAAAAGACTAAAAAAAATAAAAAAATAAAATCACTTTTACCCAAAAAGGGTTAATTTATCACTGTTCCCCGAACGCTGCCCAAGGCACATCCTCCTTTTACTCCGCGTATTCCCTTTGCACGACAATCACTTAACTAGAATTTTTTGTTTACAGGTTGAGGTGCTACTTCGTCGCATACCCTTTGGACGTGCGTATGCCATACGCCGAGATCGGGATGGTCAGTGCTTAGGACTTATACGTGATGGCAATACGTCAACCATTGTGGATGTGGTACCCAATAGCTTGGCGGCGCGGCACGGCTTGCCGCCCAAAGTAACTGCAATCAAAGATTCAATTAGTCAGTCTTGTATAAGAAATGTTTTTATATTTTAGGCTCAGTCGTGCGATGGGAGCGCTTTGACCTTTTGGATACTCACGGAAATCAATGGACGGCCGTTGAATCTGTTCTTCAAGGATTTCGAAATACGCGATCGTTTGAATTCAGTGGGCAGGGATATATCGATATTGGTGCAGCCGTCGGATTTGATAACCAAATTGAAGAAGCAACTTAAATCGTTGCGTGGCTACAAGGATTATCTAGTGCAGTAATATATGTCGGCTACAGCCTCAACTACAAAAGTGGTCGGCTTTAAATAAGTACATATATATATAGCAATGTAGTAACTCAAAACTGTTATACTATGTTATACGTGTATATTTTTGTATAACACTGGGCCAGATAACCATTCCATTTTCAGCGTAAAACAAAATTTGCATGTTTACTTAAGCTATATAGTCAACTTTTATATAAATGTAGTAACTCTCTACTTATTATATATATACACACATAAACATATACAAAAACCAGTATAAACGGAATCAACATACACTATATATAAATATATATATATATTTTTGCAAAATTTATATAAGTAGTATAATAGAATACTATATATAAACCTAACACTTTGAGTATATACACGTTAAAATTGTTCGACAAAACTTATAGCAAACAAAATTATGAAAATTTACAACCAAAACCCAAAACGGAACAATCACAAGTATTTATACTAATTTGAAAAATATTATGTTTAATCATAAATCGAATTGAATCTACACATATATACACGTATTATACAAAACCTGTGCAACTTAGTATCCTTATGCAATATTAGAGTGCCTCTGATTTTGTTTGATTTTCTCATATATGTTTACTTATCATTTGTTTTTATATGTAGGTGAAAAAGACAAAAAAGAACGAAAACAACATCTATGTAACTTTAAGATGTGATAAACTGAGTACTCAAAATTTAGGCAATTTTTAAAAGCTACATTTTTATATGCTTTTTAATTTGTTTATTTTTTTATATATACAATACATACATAAATAAGTTTGAATATGCTTATTACACCCACACACACACACAAGTATATAACATCATTATGTAAAACTTTATTACGAAATGTTCATTAAAAAGCAATTTTATATACAGAATGAAAACAATATGAATCACTCGCAAATCGTATTGCGCTTAGCTTCGTTAACATTCTGCTTCCAAATGCGGAAATTATCCACGTTGCTATCCAACGTGGAGTAAATGAATATGGGCATGGAATTCGTCATGACCCAGATAGTGCCTTCCTCATCGATCTAACAGATATGTAAGAAACAATAAGTATAAGCAATAGCCTTTAAGTTTAGGATTATAATACTGACCGTTAAGTCGCTGGGATAGATCATGGCTTGAGCATTGGCCGCAACAGTGCCATGATTAGCCGCCGTGAAAGGTTTCTTGGAGTTCCAGCAGCCAACGCCATTCGTTTGAATTTCGGCATAGAAGACAACACCAGTTCGGGGATCATAAGCGTGCATTGTAGACTGTTTATTTTGGCCACGAGTGCCTAGGAGACGGAAATCATTGCCATGATCGGAACGTGCGGCATTCGATTCTAGCTGCAGGACACGATTCGAGACAACAAACTCATTGTTGCTGGCCATCGCATGGAACAAGACATCGCGACTTCCATCGGCCTGCACGGCTCCCAGCGTTGTCGAGAAGATGCCATCATCCCAGCGGAACGATTGTCCGCCAATATTTAAGTCGCCGGCCACCGGATCAAAGTTGAAATAGTTGTGTTCAAAGGACCACATGCGATCATTTCCGAGGCTGTACACATACAGACGACTGTTGACCAGATCCGGTATGTAGGCATATGCCTGGTCACACTGCTTATCGGCTGGCACATCTATGGTCAGACTGGCCAGACCACGACCCGTCTCCACAATGCTCTCCGGTATAACGAAACGTTTAATCAGACGATCTTTGGCCAGATCCACAATCCAAATGCTTGGTCGTCTGATTTGCTGGCGATTATCTAGCATAATATTCAGTATATAGTTGAACCCATTAACCCTAAACCACTGACTCACTTGGGTATTCCAGCATGCCGGTATCGATGAACCACAATCTTTGGCAGGCATCAACCGTTGTGCGATAAACGGATACCAGATTCTCTGCACTCTTGTTGAACTGGTTCAGCTCGAAGTTCGGATAGGCATAGAGCTTGGGACTACTCTGGGTGCCATCACGTTTCAGATCTATGTAGTTCAGGGTCGATGGAATGCCCACACGACGTCGCGGCATCGTGACAAAGAGGCGACCTTGAAATTGTGTCACGCCCATGGGCACATTATTATAGGGTATGTACGGAGCAGTGTCATCATCCGGTGTGCCGATTCGTGACTTAATGCCCACGGGAGTGTCGCGGGAGGTTGTCACATCACGTTTTCCCCGGAATCCCCCATAAGCATTACTGCCGGGGAAGACAACAGGTACTGAAAATCGAATCATAAATTTATATATATATATTTCCATAAACTTTTCACACAATTAATATTCATTTCTAACAAGATCTCACTCTACCTAACTCTCTCTCTCTCGCACTCTCTCTCTCTCTCTTTTCTCCCTCTTTCTCCCTGAACTATCGACCTAGGCTGATAAACACTGAGAAATATTTACTTGATGGATTCGGGCGTCGAGCAGGTAGACCATCGCCGCGATTATAGAAATCCATTTGTTTCCATTTAAAGACCTCTATCATGCCATCTCCCGCTACAAAGGTCACAATCAATAGCAGGAACAATGATTTTGACATCATTTTTCTTATTAAATATATTTATATTTCGAATCGTAGCCTTTTTTTTTTTTTAACTATCCGCGTTCACGACTAAGCGACAACTGAGAAAGAGTAGCTGGGAATAATACAAATCAGCGATTAGTTCTGTCAAATCAACCTGAGAGCATCACAAACAATATTGATAAGATATTTTTGCGTGAGAATTGTGCACACATTGGCCAGAAACCGGTTTTTTGTCTCAAATGCTGCATAAATAGCATTAACTTACAATGGATCGTGTTAAAATACAGTTAGGAGGGAAGTGAAACTTTTTAGTTTTCACCAAGCATTGATTTTATTTCGATTATAAATAAATTACAAATGAAGTTGATTGCTTATTCAAATAGATTCCATATTTAAAACAAATTTGATTAATTCAAAACTCAAATATTGACTTTAATATACCGCCTAGAAGTATGCAATGATTTTAGTTTAAACTGCTTGGGAAAACTACTTGGTCTTCTGGTTTTTTTAAAGCTTTTTTTAGCATTTTTTTTTTTGGTATTTTTGAAGTTATACAACAATGGGCCCTTCCTCCTTATAGATTTTATCCATTAATTATCATATAAGTTGTTTATATTCGTCGTTTTCCTAGAGTAAAATTTAGCCAGTGTGAAATATCAAAACATGTCAAATAATCTTAGGTAAATATATATAGAATAGTACAATACTTGTAAATATTGAAGTTTTCCTGTAGACAGCATTTATAAAGCTTAATAAAAATTCTACAAAAATGCAGACATGTTCGGTTCAGTTCATATTTGATTATTTTGTAACTTAAATGTAATTGAAGAACATTTATGTTTAGTCCGAAGCACCTTTGTTTGTTCATTAACGTGTTGGTCCCACCAACAAGTATGTATGTGGCAACGCTGTTACATCGATGCTTATCGACGACAGACCGCTATTCGACAGATAACCCGCCATGCAACGCTGTGTCAATCGAAACACGCTCACGTACACACACAAGCACCTACACTGGCAAAGCAGAAAATTGCAATTGCACCGAACGGACGACGAGCGAAACAAAAAACGACAATCCCAAACATTTCACTTGTCAAATAAATCTATATACATAACTGCACAGCAGACGAATTAGTTAAGAAACGCATAAACGTATTTAAGTCAAATTGTGTATTGTAAGAAAACGCGCTCATCTCGCTGACGGCGCGCGCGTTTGGGGGAAAAAAAAAACGCGTTGCGTTCTTTTCCCATTTGCTGTATATGAGACTTCTTCGACACAACACACACACACACACATACACTCAAACAAGTATATATACATAATACACACACACTCGCTCGCAGCAGCAACGAAAACGACTGTCGATGGTTGTCGGTTGAGACGAGGCGAGTGAAAGTGTCTCCACCACGGAAGTGCATCTGTGATTTGTATAATAATGCGTCGCGCATACTCAAATTTTTGTTACGCCAATGATTAGCGCAAAGGCCTGGCCTGCGTTTTTGCCTAATTGACGTAGTGGCTTAACGTTAAAGAGAGTGTAACAAAAATAAATAAATAATAACAAGAGAAAACAACGCAAAATAAACAAACAAATAAAGAAAGATCAAATTAAATAAAATGGGTGAGCAAGTGGACAAGACATTTGCATACATCAAGGCAATGCCCATTAAAGCCACCTTGCAGCTGACCGATGGCGACGGAGAGGCAGAGGCAGCATCAGGCACGAATTGTTGCAGCAATGACGATGATGACGATGACGCCAGTCCCAGTTGCAGCAACAGCTCCAAAACATCCAAGGGAGCCAGTTCAAAAATAGTAGATGCTAGTGCAGTCGCTAACGCCGACGCAGCTGTCAATGGGGAACTGGACGCTGCGTCCTGCTATCATGTGAGCATGAAGATGTCCATTGATGCGGCGACACCGCGCATTTGTGGCGACACCATGCCGCTGAAATGTGATGCGTTGGCGGCAATGCGAGAGGCGCTCAGCGCCAATAAACCATTATTGCCCGTCAATGTGAATTCGTCAAAGTCGAGCAAAATCAGCCCCCCACCACCGTGTCACCTGCTCGAACGTCTCAATTTTCCGGAGGGCAATATTATAAATACGCTGCACACGATATTGGCTTTGCCGCCGTTCGATCCGTACGCGCCGGCACCAAAATCGGATGTTATATACAAGGAGGTTGTGTCGCTAATGCAGTGGAGCCTGCGCGAGGACAATGTCATCGAGATGGAGCTTAGCGACAAATTGCTGCACGAGTGTAAGCCCAAAACCAAGGATCCCAAAGATGAGACGCGATCGTATTTGGTAAGTTTTACATTTTCGAATACTTTTTTTCACCTTATTAAACGAAGATACTTTTTCAGATGGCCATTGAGAATATGCGTTTATTTTCGGAGGATCCAAGGAATCCGTTGCGCGATGCCGATGGACAATTGCGTGCAATTACGGTGTGTTCCTATATATTGAAACTGTCTTACTGTAACGTAATCCATTGCAGCTTTATTTTCAGAATCTTGCCCTAATATTTGTTAAACATCGTAAGAAGGAGTTTTTCACATTTTGTTCCTGCAAGGAATGTCTCGAATATCGCGAAACCATCATGGCCATTATGATGGACCAATTTAAGGCTGCCCACATGGTTGTTATGCTCCTCGATGTCCTCATCAAGGCATACAGTCCCATGTTAAAGTGAGTTTCAATACTTGAACTTCGAAACTTTTGCTTACATTTATTGTTTGTTGCTTTTAGAAACGATGCTGCCTATAACAAATTTGAGAAACTGCTCGAGTCCAATAAGCAAATCTATTGGATTACAAGCGGTTTTCTCTACGATAAGAATGCCGAATATCTTGATTTTATTGATGATACCGCGATCTCTGATAATATGATATTAGTGCTATTTAGCGCCATGTAAGTGCATAAACATTTCGTCATTGCTATCGAATTTATTATAAACAAAAATTTCCATTTGCTTGCCAGTTTGATGGCCAACAATCCGATGCTACTGCTACAAATACTCGCCTATAATGTTGAGTGCATTGTTAAGGCATTTTCTGAGGGCATGATTGAAATTGCTCAAAATGCGCACGAGAACGAAAAGATTTCAGCCGAAAAGATGCTCACATGTATGTTAAAGAGCAACACAAAGAACCACATATAAAAATATATATATTTTTCTCGCTTGTCAGATTTGCTGGACGGCTACTCCGATTTGAACTGCATCTCACAGAAGATCTCACTGAGCCTGTTTGCCTTTGAGAACGATTTTCTGCGCAAGTTCAAGCTCTCCTGGGTGCTATTGTGCCAGCGTCTCTTTCAGCAGCATGTGTTCAATCCGCTGGGCGACACCATGCTCGCATGCATATTGTCGCTGAAGGAGGGCGATGGCACAACCCAAACAACGGCGCTGATCAAGCGCTATATGCTATTCGATGAGCATATGCACTCCATTGAGCGCCGCTGGACGGACATTTGGATGGAGCTAAACAAGTTCAACTTGTCGCCCACGGAGCATGAGCGTCGCAATGGCCTGCTCGATGTGTACAACATATTCGATAAGGTCGTGATGGACGCAACATCATTTTCATTGCCGGATATCAGTGATGATGAGTTCATTGATTTTCAGCGCATTGTCGATCGTCAGCTGGCCTGGAAGAATATAATGGCCTTCACCAAGCTCAAATGGCCAGACGGCTTCTACGATCCGCCCAATAAGCTGGTGCACGAGGATTTCTGCAAGAAGTGCAAAGCAATGCTCGAACACCATAACGAGTGAGTGTTCAAATGTTTGTCCACAATGTTAATTGTAACTTCCTTTGTTTTTGTGTTAGGAATTGCAATTGCATAACTTGCTCTATTGCGGGTACGCCTCTGTTGCCCCGACAAGCCGGCCATTGTGCCAAGTGCACAACACTCGGTATTGTTGAGAAGGATGCCAAGCTGATGAAATCCAAAATACTGAGCACCTGCACCAGCGACGAAGCCCGACACAATGCAGCGGCCAGTACAAGTGCTGCCGCAGCAGCCGCTGCTGCCGCACAGCGTCGTAGCATTAATCAGCCGGAGGCTTTAACCACTGCCAAAGGAGGAGAGGAAGCGAGTGGTGTGACGCTGCGGCGTCCAGAGCTGGACACCGCCTTGCGCACCACATATCACATTGCATGGGCGGTGTTCCAGCATCTGACCACGAGGAAACGCTATCGCTACGATAGCGTTGAGGCGCAATACTTTTGCGCCGAGAGTTGTCGAGTCTCCGCTTGCCAGTTGGCGCGCAAAATACTTGCCAATGAACTGTCGCCGCCACTGACGAAGCATCTGTTGCGTTGCTTTCAGCCGCTGTCGTTCACGCGCGAGGAACTACGCTCCACGCTGCCATCGCTGATGTTCTTCAATCGCAAGCTGGCACCTAGTCCCGCCGAGCTGCAGGAGCTGAAGAACCAGCACTATGTGTACAAGACCTATTGGACCTTCGTCCTGTCCATCTATGCCAATTTCTTTGTCAAGTTCAATTCGACGGTCACGGACTACAAGCATCTGGAGCTGCTCAAGGGTGACTTGCGCTTGCGCCCAAATAGCGTCGTCGGCGACAAGGACGATGGACGCTTTGAACAGTTTTTGGCACAGGTTATTGGGTATGTTTATTGATTGTTCATTATTTTTATGAATCATATTTTTAATTTGATATTTTTACTTTGCAGCTACTCGCCATTTAAGATAACGGATGAGTAAGTTAAATATCTGCGTTAAAATCAAGTTTTCTTTTAGTCTTTCGGGAGGGAATTTTTGGTTTTGCAAACACTCCGAACACTAGAATGATTAAAATCATTAAAGGCGATTCTTTGCTCTCTGTTAATCCGATTACGGAACAAGAAAATTTGACTTGAATCTTAGCTTGATATGAAAACCAAGTAAGAAGGCTCTAGTCGAGAAATCCCGACTAGACTATACCCTGAAACCCTGAGCTTGCAAGTATGTGTGTATACGTGTATAGTGCATACTTTCATAACTTTAATTTTCCATATCTCCGGCGTTTCTCAAACGATTTCGATAAATTTTTCACAGTTTGTCATTATTTAGACTAATCTTTCAAACTGCATCATAAAGATTTCTGAATTCAAGATTTTGTTGTTATCGATAACATGTGTATATCGGAAACGGAAAGAGTTGTCGAAAATTTGAAACAAACTTGTACTGCCTAGGGATTGGACGAGCTTATGTACCAAATCTAGAGTATGTGTGCATACTTCATACTTGACTTAACTTCAATACTCTATATCTCCAGTGTTTCGTAACCGATTTCAATAAAAACTTCACAGATTGTCATTATTTAGACTAATCTTTCAAACTGCATCAAAAAGTTTTCCAAATTCAAGATTTTGTTGTTATCGATCACATGTGTATATCGGAAACGAAAAGAGTTATCGAAAATTAAAAACAAACTTGTACTGCCTAGGGATTAGGCGAGCTTATGTACCAAATCTGGAGCCTCTAGCTCTTACAGTCTCTGAGATCGACGATCGACGATCACACATACGGACGGATAGACAGACGGACATGGCTATATCGACTCGGCTGTTGATGCTGATCAAGAATATATATACTTTATGGAGTCGGAGATGCTTCCTTCTGCCTGTTACATACTTTTGCACAAAACCATTATACCCTTTCTACCCATTTTCAATGGGTTCAGGGTATAATCAGCACTAAAGTGTACCTACTGCAATAAAAATGCATACGATGGATCGTCATAAAACCGTATTCTAAGATGATGTTGTATATAGCAAGAAATCGGGAATTTGCGTGTCATATTGATCAAGTATACAGTTTTTTCTCGTTTGCCAGCTTCACTCTGGGCGATGCGAACATCGACAAAATGCAATTTGGTGTTGATCATCTGATGAAGCTGCACGACACACAAGCGATGTAAGTATGAAATAGAGTAATGAAAAATAGTTAAGATAAATGTATTTGATGCACAGCAAACGCGGCAAGCCAGATAGCACCACTGGAGGATTGGGGGCAAACAAGAAGGTGAACGAAACGACTCAAACCGGAGCCGACTCGAATAACTCGAAGAAATGCAAGGAGAAGATGCGAAAATGTGAGTAGCAAATGGAATTTATATATATAAAATGCATTTAAAACCTATATATATATGTACGTTGTCAGGTTGTGCGGACTATGCGGATATTGGTGAGCCCTGCAAGGAGAATCACTCGAAGAAGCGCGTCAAGAAGGAGTGCAATCATGCGCGCTTCAACGAGACGCGCGATCGTTTGCGCAAGAAACTCATCCAGATTGTGAACGAACGCAAAAGCAAGAGTGGCCAAGAGGCAACAGCCAAACACCAGTTGGCCAAGCCGCAACCGCAACCACAACCCGATCCCGCTAAGGCTAAAACCGATCCAGTGCAGACACAGCAGCCACCCTCATTGAAAGTGGTTGCCTCCGCACAGGTTCAGGCGGCCGCACGCATCATGCCCTCAGCGGCAGCGGCTGCAGCTGCGGCTGCGGCGGCCGCAGCGAAGGCACTCACTGAGATTACGGAGAAAATGGAGGCGGCGGCTCTGAACGCGAGCATGGAGGATGGCGACAATAGTCTGGTGTGTTTGGACAGTCTCTGCAAGAGCATACAAATGCATTCGGCACGTGGTGGCTCGTCGGGCGGATCGTCGGGTAGCGGTGGCAGCGGCTGCAGCAGCGTTGGCAGCTTGCCCGCCGATTTGAGCAGCTACAGCAAGGAGGAGATGATGCAAGACTTTGCCGAATTTCTGGGCAGCTATCAGCCGCGCGAGCAGGATCAACAGCGTTGGATCAATGAGACGCTCAATTTCATTGAGGGCAAACCGCAGCAGCCGCAAACATCGAATCCGAAAAAGGCAGCCAAAAAGGCGAAGCAAAAGCAGCGCAAAGAGGAAGAGAAACGCATCAAGGAGCTGGAGGATTTGCGTAGTCACTTTCTAGACATTTATTTTAAGGAGTTCATCGACAAATACGAAATGAAATCCCTAACGGCTGCCGGCGGCCGCAAGCGTGAAAAGAAACGCATCAGCGAACTGGAGGCCAACATTAAGAACTTGCAGCGCGCCAAGGGTAAAGTGGAGACGATCATCTTGGAGCTGATCGCGACCGTTAAGCAGGCGAACAACGAATTTCGATTCTCCTATTTGCCCACCAAGGAGCAGCAGCTGGCAAAGATTGCTCAACTCGAGGAGATTTTAAATGGTGGCCCAGCAGCAACAGAAGCGGAACTTTTGGTCGCACCACAACCAGCAACATCAGGAGCTGCAGCAGCAACACATCACTCCCATCAATTGCCGGCCGCAGCACATTATCCTAATTTTATAAGCTCGGCCGCCTACTTTCCACCCCACCACCATGGGGCACAACAGCATACGCCCGTGTGCTATGCGCCACCGCAACAGCCGCAACAACACCAGCAGCAACAACCGCAACAACAGCAACAGTTGCCGCGTGATGTGATCGCTGCGATGGCAGCCAATGCCATCACCGCCGATCCATCCAAACGCATTGTCACCATACGACGTGTGCAACTGCCACACGCTGGTGGCGAGCAGCAGGTAACGGTTGTCGCCAAGGGCACCTCACCGGACGAGGACAAGTTGCTCTATACGTTTGTCAACGGTCACATGGTGGCTTCGACGGCCAGAGACACGCCGCCCATGTCTCCACAACCCACTAGTGTTGCCGTAGCAGAGAAGTCCAACAAGGCGCGCAGGAAGGAGGCTAAACGAGCAGCGGCAGCAGCAACAGCTCAAGCAGCAGCAACAGCTCAAGCAACAGCAACAGCTCAAGCAGCAACAGCAGCAACTCAAGCAGCGGCAGCAGCAGCAACAGTTGCAGCCGCAGCTGAACTGGAAGCAAAAGCAAACAGTGTGAAAACTAAGAAGCAGAACAAGAAGGCAGCAGCGCCGCCACCAACTGTTGTCGACTCCAATTCCAGTTCGAACAGCAGCTCCAAGTCGCAGACGCCGCAAAGCAGCGCTGTCAATACCCGTGAGAATTCCGTGTGCAGCATTAAGCCCAAGCTGACGGCAACACACAACAAGAAGCAAGCCAAGCAACAACAACACAAACATGTTGCTGAAGTAGCTAAAGCGTTGCCAGTACAGCCGGAGCCAAAGCCGGAGCTGGAGCCAGAGCCGGAGCGGGAGCCTGAACCGTTGCCAGCAACTGTTAAAAGACAAAGACGCCTCAAGCCGCGCCTGGATCAGGGCCAGTTGGATAACAATCCGTTCAAGTCCTTGCATGTGGTTGACTCCTCGGACGGTGAATGGGAAACGGGCAGCGAATCGGAACAGGAGCCAAAAGTGGTTGCACCGCCGCCCCTCAAAGCTACACCCAAGCCAATCCTTGCTGCCAAGCCAACGCCAGCAATGAGCTTTGCCAAACAAAAGCCAGTTGCAGCTGCCACAACCAAGAAGTCCAAAACTGAGCCAGTTGCAAGAACACAACCACAACAACAGCAGCAGCAGCAGCAGCAACAGCAGCAGCAGCAACAACAGCAGCAGCAGCAGCAAACTGCAACATCAAGCAAATCCATGTCAGCTACGTTGGGATGCAATCCGCGTAAGCAGCAGGCGAAGCCAGCAATGCAGCGGGCACCGGAAACCCAGTGCCAAGCCACTGGCAGCACGCGCAAGTCCAAGTCCACGCAAGGACAACAAGCAGCAAGCGGGAATCGGGTATCACAACAACAGCAACAGCAGCAACAGCAACAACACCAGCAGCAGCAGCAACAACAGCAACCACTACAGCGTGGTGGACGCGGCAGTGGACGTTCCAAGCCCACAAATAGTGCTCAACATGGGCATAGCAATAGCACCTGTTCCTCGAATACAGCGGAGAGCGGCGGCACGTCCAAACGTTCGCAACGCGGCAAGCGTGGACATCGTGTTCAAAAGCAAGGTAAAAGCAACAACAACTCTATAGTAAAAACAGAAGCACTAATCTGAATCCAAATCTCTTTGCAGAGGATCTCTCGGGCATACCCAACAACATGGGCTATTTCAATCCCAACGAAGTTGCCATTCCACCACCGTTGCCGCCACATGCCGGCAGCTATGCCAGCACCCTGTCCCAGCAGATGCAGCATCTACGCATTGGCAATGCCGCAGCGGGCGCACAACAGCAACAGTCGCCCAATTGCAGCATCATGGATCAGCTGAATCGTGGTGTACAGGTGGAGCATTTGTCACTGCCGCCCGGCATCACGCTCACCAAGGTCGATCCGGCCAAGAGTGAGCAGTTGCGCCAGAAGAGCGAATCCATACGCAAGCTGTCCAGGCCCATATCGGAGGAACAGCAACAACATGCGCTGCAACAGCAGCTGCAGCATCAGCAGGCCGCTCAGCTCATGGGCAACTATTATGCAGGGAAGGCAGCTGGCATGGACACTGCCGGCGGTGGTGGTGGTGTCATCATGGTTGAAGCCAATCCGCGCAGCAACAACAACAGTCGCAATTGCCAGTCGCTGGCTGCCAATATTAATAGCAATGTTGCTGCCGCTGCTGCAGCGGCCACGGCTAGCGGCAAGTCGTCACGACGTCGCCGTCGCAATCGTGGCAAGTCGGGCGGCGGCGGCGGTGGTGGTAGTAGTGGCACCTCCTCCAACATTGGCAGCAAGCAGCGTTCTGGATTGGATAGCCAGCAGCAACAGCAACAGCAGCAGCATGCAACAGCGCCCGTCTTGGAGGCAAGCGCCGATGGCAACATTATAACCTTGCGCAATCCCATGTTCCACCAAGCGGTCAACAATGGACCCGTCTCGGCTGCCAGCATGTTACCCAATCCAAATCCCATTCCACCAGGTATAAACTAAACTTAGTAAACTATGAAAAAAATATCATTTTTATGCCCTGAACCCATTGAAAATGGTTAAAAAGGGTATAATGGTTTTGTGTAAAAGTATGTAACAGGCAGAAGGAAGCATCTCCGACCCCATAAAGTATATATATTCCTGATCAGCATCAACAGCCGAGTCGATATAGCCACGATCTCAGATACTATAAGAGCTAGAGACTCCAGATTTGGTACATAAGCTCGCCTAATCCCTAGGCAGTACAAGTTTGTTTCAAATTTTCGATAACTCTTTCCGTTTCCGATATACACATGTGATCGATAACAACAAAATCTTGAATTCAGAAATCTTTATGATACAGTTTGAAATATTAGACAAAATAATGATAAACTGTGAACATTTTATTGAAATCGGTTCAGAATCACCGGAGATATGGAACATTGAAGTTAAGAAAGTATGCACTATACGCGTACACACACACATACTTGCAAGCACTGACTGTACGCTTAAAGTTTAGGGTTCCGGGTATAGTCTTTCAAATTTTCGATAACTCTTCCCGTTTCCAATATACACATATGATCGATAACTACAAAATCTTGAATTTTGAAAACTTTTTGATGCAGTTTGAAACATTAGACAAAATAATGATAATCTGTGAAAATTTATTGAAATCGGTTGAGAAATACCGGAGATATGGAACATTGAAGTCAAGAAAGTATGCACTATACGCGTACACACACACTCACACATACTTGCAAGCACTGACTGTATGCGTAATGTAGGGGGTTCAGGGTATCGTCTAGTCGGGATTTCTCGACTAGAGCCTTTTCACTTGTTAATAATATATTTACTTTTGCAGCACGGACCTATGGCGGAGCATTGCCGATGGCCGCACCATTGGCCATGGACCAACCGGCAGCAATTATTAAGAATGAGAACGGCATGTTCACCATACGGAATCCGGCACTGCATCAGGCTGTGACCAATGGCCTGTCGATGGGCGGCTATCGTCAGTTTGGCAGCAATGTCAACTATTATACGCCGCAGGAGGCAGCTGCCGAGGCGGCGCGTGCCACACAACAGAAGCAATCAACGCCGCCGCCCAGCAGCAGCAGCAGCAGCAGCAACAATGTTGTCTCTGCTCCCGCCAATTTCTCATACTTTTCCAGTGATTCAGCCAGTTGCAATGGCGGCGGCGGCGGCGGTGGCAACGTTGTCGACACGCACAATAATATCAGTATTAGCTGCACGAATGTGCCACTGAGCAGTCCGGGTCGGCTGGTGGGCGATGCGGCCGTTATTGCGCGTCCCAAACAGCCGCAGAAATGCTTGTCCGCCATTGGCAGCGAGCTGAAGCAAAAGACCAAAGACAGCCACTCGAATGTGTCCAGCCAATGGTCGGGCTTTGGCCAGCCGTCGGCATCGGAATTTGTTGCCGGTCCAGCGGGCTCGACGCTCCAGGATAAATATCAACAGTCGAGCTACTATAATGGCTTTGAGGTGTTCTCAGCGCAAGCGTCTGGTGGTGGTGGTAGTGGTGGACCCGGCGCCGATTGTCATATGCATCATAATTGTGGCGATGATTCGCCGCCGCCCACAATCACCGGTTTTAATTCCTATCTTAAGGGCATACCCAACACCGGTGTCATACGCTACGATGACGCGGCATTCCTCAAGAATTTGATACCGGGCCAGCATCTCAACAACGAGGTAAGTATTGGAATGGAATCATGATTAGCTCGTATCATTACTAACTGTTCTCTTTTTACAGGTCTCCATTCACAACATATCGGAGTCGAATTTTACGCGCAACAACACCTCGCCATCGCCGCATCACGTGGAGATAACAACGGTGTTTGGCAATCGCACGTGCTCCACCAATGCCTACGAGCAGCAGCAACAGCAATCACAAGCCAGCAACTGCAACAGCTACTGTGACAATGTGGCCGCTGATTACGGCACGGGTAAGTCTCAAGGTGAACTTCTCCTAGAACACAGCTTAATATGCTTTTGAATATTACTTTTGCAGATTCCACCCACCTGTTTGTGCAAAGCAGCATGCTGCCACGTCTGCCACAAGCGTCGTCAGCGGCACAGGATCCATTTGGCTATGATTTTGAGACGTCAGCCGGCTCAAAGCCCGGCAGTGTTGCCAGTGATCTGAACGAGTTCTTGCGCCGCAGTCCGCACAGCCAACGCACTTCGCCCTACAGTCCCGAGGAGAATGTTGCGCTCGAGGCTTTTGTCCAGAATATGAGCGCTTTGCAGATCGCCAATGCGGCGGCGGCGGCGAACGATGTCGAGCAATGTGCACGTTTGAATGGTGCGGCATCGGCTGCCGCTGCTGCTGCTGCTGGTGATGCGGTGGGTGCGGATGCGACTGCCGTTGGTGCTAATTGGTGGTAAAGAGGACGCGACCATGACACACACACACACACACACACACACATCCTTCACATACATGGCCACAAAAAACGCAAACATTTCATTGATAAAACAAAACAAAAATACAAAATAAAAAACCGAATGAATTCATTTAAAATGGCTTAGATGTCAATTTCGATGTTTCACAAAGTAAAAAAGTAAAAAAAAATAAAAGCAAAATTAAATTAAATGGAACTTCAGGTGGCTTTATTAATTACTTTTCAAAAAATTGATGCTAAAAAAATTACACTTCTTATTTTAAATGAGTTTCAGCTTTAAATTCAAATTCAAATTCAAACTGATAAGCTAAGCACGTGGAAATACTTTTCGTTTAGTTCTCAAAGATGAGGGAGCCGGAAGCATAGCTTACGCTGGAGTCCTCCATGTCCTGGCACTGGCTGCTCTGCGCGTACTTGAGAAACTTAAAGCTCATATTCTTAAAGCCCTGATCCTGCAGGTCTTTAATTGCGTTTAGCATCACACCAATCGGATGACGACCGCATATCGTATTAGCGTACTTGCGCAAATATTCGGTAAAGGCGGTCGGACTAAGCGTCTCAATGATATCCATGCCCTGCTTGTCCAACTGTTCGATGCACTTGTGTATGGGACCACAGGATCGATCATAGTACGTGTAGCTAAAGCGTTGGCCCCAGTGACAAAAGTCTGAAGATATCACAAATAGATTGGTTGGATCCATGAAATACGGCGACAAAAGTCTGCCGTATTGAGCCTCCTGCTCCGGATTCAAAGAGCCAACCAAGATTGGCACAATGGTGAACTGATCTTTAAAGCTGCATGGATCAGTTGTTAACACAATTAACTCAGTATATGTTGCAATCAACTTACTCTTCCATGACTTTAGCTATAAAAGGCAAGTGCATTTCAATTGAATGCTCATCCTCATCCGTTTTGATGTCCATCCATGTAAATTGACCCGTCTTTTCCAACTCCGCATTGACTGCATTTAGATATGAAGTAAGTAGCAATAGCTAAGCTGTTGCTGTTGTTGTTCTACGCACCTGACGTATCTATTTTGAGATCATACAATGGGGTCTTATACTTTTTCGTCGACGACAGGGCACAACCACGCAGTCGGACATGATGTGATGGACCCAATATGAAAATGCGTTTACTGCAGAAATCAAGACATCATTCATTTTGTCTCTGGCTGAGATTCTTCCACTTACACAACAACAGGGCT
>JAWNNV010001110.1:0-71433 GCA_035044485.1 Scaptomyza reducta | reverse complement strand
TTTGAAATTTGTGCGCTGCCAAACGCTTTTGCTTCAATCATTAATCAAACCATCTCCCTGTCTAACACTCTCGCGTCATCAAATTCCCAGAACTGTACATATATATAACGCACAGTTTGTTAGTGTGGTCCATCGTTATAATTCGCTTGTGTAAAACCATAACAAAATTACAAAGGTAAACCCTTTTAATCACAGCTATCTGACAGTTTTATGTATTTACATTTCACGCTTTTCATTTTCGTCAGGACAACCATTAAGGCCATTAGCTTGGCTGCTATTCGCGCATCATTCATTTCAATCTGTGTCCATTGCGTTCAGTAATTGCCACACACACACACACACACACATACACAATCAATCAATCGCACAGCTTAAATGAGCAGGACTTTTGCACATTCAACACACACACACTCTATCAATCTATTTGGCGCTTGAAAGCTTTCACTGTTCTCTCGATCCACTGCAAAGAGGCTTGGTATGATGCACTTGCGTCGACTTTATTTTGAGAGGGATACGTTGTAGAATATCTGTGCACAATATATACAATTATATATATATATATATACATAAGTGTTTCTTGTTTAGAATAGCATTTGGATGTGATATGTATTGGGGATATACTATAGCATTAATATTCGAATAGTTTAATCACTGTGCTATAAATCCGTATCTAATCGCAACGGAGTTAAAACTGTTCCAAAGTAAAGTTTTTAGTAAGATGATTATTCCGAGGGTGAAGTAATAAGTAAAGTAGAAAATTGAAATACGCTTTTAACTATACACTGCAATTAAATGCCTTTGCAAACGTATGCAACCCTTTGAATTTCTTTTCAATTACTTAATAACTTTCTTTAAGATTATTTTCTTTTCTTGTTATTATCATCTGTGTAGGCCCCCTGTTATATGTGTATGCTATATATACATAGTTTGATTTCGTTATTATTTTCGTTTTCTAATTTAGTTTTTGTTGTATTTTGTTTTGCATGCACGATTTCTGATTCCTTTATGTTATGTTACGTTATGTTGCGCAATTTGAAGGCTTCTGCATATATAGATATACTAGTATAACTGCTCTGTTCTGTTGCCGCCTATATAGCAAGCAATATATATATATATGTATTAGTTAATCGGCTCGTTTGTCTGGATGTGTGCCGCTGTACATTCAAGCTCGCAAACTGTTGTGCAACTGTTCTCAATATATATATACATATATATTTACTAGTCCGTAGCGTACATAGAAAACATAGAAAATAATAATTGGTCAAAACAAAACTCTACACTTTCTGCAAGCACCGAAAAAGGTAAAAAAAAAAATAAAAAAAATAAAAAAACAATTCAAAAATCAAATCAATATATTATTTTTAAAACATTTTTACTACATTTTATTATATTATTTATTTATTTATTGATTGAAAAGTGATTCTTGCTTTCTCTCCTCACCAAAAAAAAAAAAAAGGTTAAAACAAAAATTTTGTATTCCTTATGAAATGCTCTCCAAATACTTTATTTCTCTCTCTCTCACTCTCTCTGTCTCTGTCACTCTCTCGTTCTTTCTATCTCTTCTTATCTGGTTACTCAGCAACTTGGCTGAAATTTTGTTTTGTAAAATTTCGTTCTCTAGCTCTGACCATTTTTAAGTACTTCGTACAGTTTTTTCTCTCCACTTTTACTTGCATAAACCAAAATCAAAATAATTTCTTAACTTAAATTGTGGACATCCTTACACACTGTGCGTTATATATACAGAGGATGATTTCTTTAGCAGCATCGTTCCTTTTCTGGCCAACTTTTGACATTCAGCAATCGGCATTTGGCATCAAACTCATTTGACCAAAAAATAAAAAATAAATAAAACACAATACACAAGTTTCGTTTTCATTTGGTTTCGAGTTCATTTCAAAATCGATCAATCGCAACTACTCATTTTTTATATAGGCTTAAGGTTTATATATATTTTTTTGTGTTGTTGAGCACAATGTTTTTTTTCTTTGTTGAAATGCGCATAATATAATATTGTGATTAATTTGATTCTTTGTCCAATTTTTGTTCGATTGTTCTGCAAACTGTGTTTACAGCTGTCGCCGGGCCGCGAGTGTTCCGATACGGATCTGGAGCCGCCGCCTGCCTCACAGAGTCAAGACTGCGAGCCGACGCCGCCATTGCAGCGCCACAACTCGACCAATTTCTATCTGCCCCAGGTGGCGGACACTGGGACGGGCATTAATATGAGCAACATGAACAATGGCAACATTGCCACGGGCGCTGGCATTGCTTCCAATCCATCACAGGGTGCTGGCGGTGGCGGTGGCGGTGGTGGAGATTCACCACGACACATTCGCATGTATCATCCACGTCACAGTCCGCATGCGCGACCCAGGTGAGTTGCATCCACTACTTTCGTATCATCGTGCATCAGTTTATATACTTGATTTGATTGTGCTTCAGGGGCCTGGAACCGCAGCGCGTGTATACGAGCGAGGCGATGTCGCCGGATCATCCCAGCGGTGGAGGCGTTGCTGCTTATGTTGTCAATGGTCCGCAGGGCATATCGGTCGCACAAGGTCAGCGTGTTGGGGCCACAACGGCCACGCCCACCATGCAACAACGAATTAAGCCGCTGGGCGTCGCCACACCACTCGTCATCGCCAGTCCAGTGAGAAGGTAAGTGGTGAACACCCATTGCTGCAGCGGCGACAACAACTTGAGAATCTTTATGCGCGCTTCATAATTAGTTGGATTGCTTCTTTGCCTTGCTATTGATTGTTTAAGATGCTTTCAATTCGTTATTGCCATTATTATTATTATGTTTATTGTTGTTATTGTCATTATTGTACTTAAGCTCAAGTTATTTGTGGCTTCTATAGAGAAATGGTCGTCAGTAAGTAATCGCTGTCCCCAAAGAAGCGCCACCACTTTGTATTCATTCACGTCACGTTGATGTCTACTTCGTTCGTGCTTCCATGCTTCAAGCCATGTAGACCATTCTCATGTAGTTAGTGATTACTGTACTGTACCTTATTCTCGCGTTTAATCCCAGTCAATGTTGGCAATAGTGTATATAGAAAAATGAACAACAAAAAGAGTTCATTAAACCTGAAGCTAGGTCTACAGATCATTCTTTTGCTCTCTCTCTCTCTCACTCACTATTGCTGTCTTTCTCTCTTTTACACGCTTTAGCCTTGTAGATATCTGCGTCTCATGTTTCATCTACAAAAATGTATAAGCTTTCTTTCCCCCAAAAATAAAACAATTTAATTTGTTTATTACACACTTTTAAACTAATTATTTTTCAACTTTTCTTTTTTTCGTTTTCTTTGTTTGTTTATTTTGTACCTCGATGTAGTCAATACTCAAATTCTGAGAGCAGTACTAATTCCTAGGCTTAGCTTTACCACAAAAAAACAAGCAATAAAAAAAAAACTGAAAACAAAAACGAAACCTAATAAAACACAAAAAAAAAAAAAATATATAATGAAAAAAAAAAAAAACCAACCACAAATTAAATATTAAGTTTAAAGGGAGACGATAACAATAACGATTACGATTTCGATTACGATTAATGATATTTTTAAAGACGAAAAGAGGCTCACAGCTGAGCTAAGCCTGAGCCATATCCTAGAACCGACCAATCGACAAATCGAGCTCTTTTTGTATCTATCGTATTCTTTATTTCTGCCTACCGTCTTTTCACTGGATTAACTTTAGATGACGAATCCACAAACACACACACATACTCTGACACACACACACACACACATACACATACTTATACTGTCTTGAGACACACTATCCTTAGAATGTATACAACCACTACAACTAGCGCCACCAAGAGCACAACCACCCCAACTCTGTGTACAACAAGCTCAGCTTTCATTTGATTGGAAGGTGAGTGATTTCTTGATTTATGGTGCTGTCTTTTCTTTTAAACTATTCTTTACCTTTACTTACTTTCTATCGTTTCGTTTCGTTTCGTTTCGTTATCGCCACACATTTGAAATCAAGGCAGGCTTTTCTCATCAACTCAGACAAAGACATTTGACCTTTGGAACTGGTTAACAACACCACCACCACCACCACCACCACCACCAACAACAACAACAACTCATTCCAATACTGACATTAAAGTCAGAGCTCAGATTTCAGGCTATTTTGCTATTATATTGTTTGCCTGAACGAGAATGAAAATTTGTTTTCTCTCATTTTATTTTCACACCCAACACACAAATATAAACTTTTTAAAAAATAATTTTAATTTCATTTCGGCACAACGTATAAATAACGTCAAATTGTGGTGCAATCTAAATACACATTAAGTCATTACTATGAATAAGAACAACAAACAACAACAACAACTACAACTACAACTACAACAAAAAAAGATGCAGTCGTCAAACACCGTTGCCAGTCGTGTCCGCCATCTGGATTTGCTGAACAAGACGAGCTTGACAGCCACATCGCCGCCAGTGTTGCGTCATCGCCGCCAATTCAATTTCAATGGCATGCACTTCGAGACGAATCCATTGTGGCTGAACAAGTCGCGTCCGGGTCAGACTGGGGAGGCTGGTGATGCCCGCTCAACGATTGTCCCCAAGGAGAAACAACAGCTAGAACGTAGCAGAATTGAGAGCAGAGTACCTTCGACCGCATCGACGGAGAGCGCCACCAATACGGCGGACTCAAAGCTGCTGAGTAGCAGTAACAACTTTCCGGCTGAGCCGCTCATCTCCAACGATGACAATAATCAAGCTAAGGGGGAAAATGTTTACAACAACAGCAGCAACAAGGAACGTATACAGCAAATTCTGGACAGGCATGCTAAACATATGAACAACAACAACAACAACCACTACAACAACAATAAGCTTAACAACATTAGAAACACGAACAACCATAACAAGGATGGGGCCTTGAAACCGGAACAAGAAGATCGAATCCCAATAAGGCCAACTGCCTCAAGAATCTATAATCGTCCCCTGAACCTAAGTGCCTATCGCTTGGGTCAGATGCGTGCTGGAGCCGGCGAAGTGACAGTGGGAGGATCAGGAAGAAAACATTTCACCATACCCCCGGCTGCTTCAGCCGGGGTTGCCGTGCAGTCCAAAATGGATTATATAACATTGACTGGCCTGCTGATGGGCTATCTGATATCGAATGGACTGTTCTTCCTATGCTGGTACTTCAGCTGGCTTAAGGAGCAGGTTACGAAGCTGCGCAAGCATTTCCTGGGCCACACAAATCTCTGGGAGTTCTTCGACTTTGACGATACCACACGCTACTCAATACAGACCAAGCTTCTACTCGTCATACTTGGGTGTAGCGTACTCTATTGTTGCGCCAACATGCTCCATTTGCTGATCCAGATGGCACGCTCGGATGTTCCTCGCCACGTTGTCGATTTCGTTCAAAGCGTTTCCAAAACCTATGGTCCCTAAAAACAAAAATATCTGCTATTTCTTCTAACCAGTGTTTGGCAACGGTTTCAGCTTGCTAACTCCTAATGCGTGGAAAGGATTTGGGAACTGGGTGTTGTCGACTGTACTTAATTATTATAATAATATTAAATAGATATATCGTTTCAACATCAACCAATAATTGGTTCTTTGTTTTCTGTTTTGTGTCTGATCACTTGACAACTCTGTCATTCTCTCTTTTGCGCTGTGTGCAACGGTTCTTGCTCTCTTTCTTCGTTCATCTGCTCACGCTCTCTGAGAGAAACTCTCTTGCACTTGTGTCTGTTCGTTTGTAACTGTTACTAAACTTGTTTTTGTTTAATGTCCTAACGATATTGTAGCCTCTAATACAGCGGCTGGGGAACTTTTTTTAATCATTACCCCTAAATATTTTTGTGGAACTCACATTACCCACCCAATAGTAAAGGAACAAAATAATAAAAAAAAAATAAAAAAAAATTCTCCTTCATTCATGGTGGCAAAGAGAAAAAAAAAATAAAATAAAAAAAAAATAAAAAAAAATAAATAGAAAAAAAAATTCTTCTCCATGAGGCAAAGAGGAAAAAAAAAACAAAAAATGAAGAAAAAAAATAAAAAAAAATTTCACTTTTACCTTCCAAATTTCATTTTTACCCAAAAAGGGGTAATTTACCTCTATTCCCCGACCGCTGCTCTAATACATCAAAGCATAACTCATGCATACTTACACACACACACAACAAATACACACACTTTGCATACTCTCTCTCTCTCTTTAATACAACGCTGTCAAGTGCTCTAACATAAGGAAATCGCAGCTTTAATATTCAATCAAATATTGTTAACATAATAACTAGCTTTGTTTATTCTGTTTGTTTTGATATTCTTCTAACATTGTGATTCACACTTTTGTCATACTTCGCAGATCTAATCCGGGCACGCCCACGCAACCGCGACGTCCAGATTTCATAGGACTCAATGCGCAGGCAGCGGTACAGCAACAACAGGCGGCTGCAGCGGCAGCTGCATACTATGAATACACCAGTGGTCTGCCGCCACAGCATCCGCAGGCGGCAACGATACAACAGCAGCAACAATTGCTGCTGCAACAGCAACGCGTCATGCTGCAGCATCAGCAGCAACAACAGCAACAAGGTAAGTAGCTTCAATGTGCATAATGCTTTGTAGACTTTTGCTAACACTTACACTTACAGCGCTGCAGCAGCAGCAGCAACAATCTCTGGCTCAGGCTGCCTATGGCGGCAGTCCGCAGCGTCGTTTCCTTTCCGAGGGTGAGCTGGTGCGTCAGGGAGCCGGCGGTGGTGGCGAGTTATCCTATGCCCGCTCCAACAACACGGTGGACAATATACGTGAACTGGCTGGGAGTCCGCAGCGCGGCGTCTACATGTGGAAGGACACCTCGCCTGGCTTTAGTGGCGGCGGCGGTGGCGGTGGCGGCGTCGGTCCGTCTGCCGTTAGCATTGGCAGTAGTGCGGGCACACTGCCAAGCAGCAGCAATACGGGCGGCGTCATGCAGCATGCCCAGTATATGACAGCCGGCGGTGGAGCTCATCCACTCATTATGACCCACTCACGCCTCCAGGACTATGCCATCCAACAGCAGCAGCAGCAGCAACAACAGCAACAGCAACAACAACAGCAGCAGCAGCAGCAAGCAGCTGTTGCAGCCGCCGCATCATATCATCGATCCAATCCCACAAGTCCAACAACCCTACCACTAACATCCACGGCCCAAACATATATTTTACGGTGCAGCGGCGTCGGTGGCATGGCTGCTGCAACGGCTGCAGCATCGGGCAGCAGCGGCAGCATTGCCAATCTGCCAGCGGGCAGCAATCCTAGCACTAGCACTGCATCCGGCGGTGGCTATCAACCGCAGCTGCGCGGCGGCGTTGCCGTCTTTCCGCCCAATCCTTTAGCGGGCAATGCCATTGGAGCGCTGCAGCCCCAGGCGTCGCCGCAGATCAAGCGCAAACAGACGCCGACGCGTCCCATGAGCTTTGTACGTGCTCTGGAAATGACCGATTCCATGGAGATGCAGACACTCGAACAACAGCAACAGCAACAGCAGCAGCAGCAGCAGGTGGCAGCTGCGGCGGCGGCAGCATCCATGGCGCGCAACAATGGCGGTCTGCCGAGCGGCGTGCCCACAAGTCTGGCTCAACAGAATGCGGCAGCAGCAGCCGCTGCAGCGGCAGTTGGACGCAATGCTGCGGCCGCAGCTGCTGCGGCGGCTGCTGCTGCTGCTGCTGCCAATGCCAATGCCAGTGGTACACCAGATCGCGCCAGCATCTACGATATGAACTATGAGATATCTGTATAACCCGTGGTTGTGCCCGTCGTCGTAATGCCACCCGCCTCAGCAGCCAGCAATGCGGTCGCCAATTCAACGTCGGCAACCGCCGCCTTCTATGCGCAACACCAACAGCAGCAACAACAACGAAGCATATTATTGAATGGCGCTGAGCCGGCAGCATACGCCTCGGTGCCCATACCCATACCAATACCAATACCAATATCCATGCCAATGCCCATGCCCATGCCCGTGCCCGTCTCCGTCTCTGTGCTGGCTTCCAAGCACAACAGCAACAGCAGCAATCACCACCAGCACCAAAGTCACCTCAACATCAGCAACAAGACGCCAAACAAGCGCAAGTTCTCCACGTTCTTCTAAAGCAGTTGGATCCTCCAGCCAGGCCCAGTCTTCAGTCTGCAGCATCCAAGTCTCTTGTATATAGTATCCGTGATTAAGTTATTTTTGAATTGATCAATTGCTAAGACCCAGCAGCTAAACAACAAAACAATTTTGGGTGCTGCTCGATTTTTATTATTTTATTTTATTTTTTTAATGCTATTGTTTTTTAATTATCTATAAGCTGAGAGTTTTTAACTAGTTTTTTCTAACCATATTTATTTAATATTTTTAAAACATTTTCGAGTTGGCCCAAAGCAGTTGGAGCGCTGTGTTAACTACAAATAGCTAAAAGGAAAAAACAAAACTAACATTTTAAACCTGATTATTGTTTCGTCTTTTAACGCATTCGACACGAAAAACTCTTTGTGCTTTTATTATGTCAATATTATAAAAAATATACATTGTAAACATTTGATTTAAATGAATTTAACGACACTCGGGCACGCCACAAGCGAGCAAAATGCATATGTATGCGTACATGTAGCTTATCAAATTGTACACGAATATATATACATATATGGATATAATATATATATATATACATATTTATTTATTTGCGTTGCAATCAACTTGAATATAGACAAAAGTCAGGTCAAATAAAAATTGTCAAGCTCGAATAAGAGTACGAGTTTACTATATATATATATATATATATATATGTATATGTATATATGAAGCTATCTGCATACATACTATGTATTTCTATGTACTACACCTAATCGAAGAAAAAAAAACAAAACAGACAAAAGCAAATGCCAAAATTTGTAAACGATTATAATCGATAATTACCGAAAATAACTAAAATCTCTGCGAGTGCATATAGATAAATTGTGTTGTGCGTGTGTGTGTGTGTGTGTTTAAATGTGGCCATATATCCGTATGTATTAAACTCATATATAAACTCAAAATCCAACCCAACAGTTAGCCAGCGTGTCAAGTCAAGAAAGCGAGAGCGAGATCGCGAGCGATGAGCTTTCTGATGGCCAAGATCTTTATATTTTAATATCGTCCACTTTATTTTCTGACATGTACATAAGTGTATATTCATGTGTATTCGTATCGTATGTACTATTATTATTATTATTATTAATTTGTATTATGTTAAGGCCAAAAATGTTACAGCCAAGCATTTAGTTGTATCTACTATATGTCTATATGATGTTTTAAAACTTATATGTATAAATATGTATATGGATATATTGAGCTGTAACAAATTTGGTCCGTGCTTATACTAATATATATATATATTTTTTAAAAAAATTTGTTGTTATGTTTTTAAGTCCAATTAGTGTTTAATTTTGTGCTCTTTGCCGCTTTGTTATTCAATATACCATATATATAGTACATATAGCATTTTGAGTGACACACACAACAATAGAATCAAAACTCAGACACAAAGCGACGACATCTGAGGGCTTGTCATTGCTGGTCTTCCTTTCCTGTCCCAGTTACTAACAGACAAGCAAACAGACAAGCAAACAGACAAGCAAACAGACAAGCAAACAGACAAGCAAACAGACGAACAAACAAACTAACTTAACATTTAGCAAAATAGAATTGAATTGAATTGGAATCGATAGTACTTAAAAGTTTTTGCAAAGTTAACAGATCCAAATGCAACAAATGAATAGAATTATTAATAATGTTTGTAATAAAGCTAGCTATAAACATATTAAATTAAGTGTTCATACACAAGGACCACACATAATACAGAGAGAGAGAGAGAGCGAATAATGAATGGTGATGGGAGGAGGCGATTCTCTGCTCTATAAATCCGTAGACGTGTTGAACACGGAAACAAGTAAAAAGTAAATCGAGTAAAATGTATTCAAAGTGTTTTTTTGCTAACAAATAAACAAGTAATGAATTGAAGAAATAATTATTCATTAACTTATACACAAAACGAGTGCATATACAAAATACAATATTATGTGTATATATATATATTTAAATATATATGAAATGTAACTGAAACTGCAAATATGAAAAAACAAAGAAAGAAAGAAGATATAACATAGAAACAACAAACAAACAAGTGTAACAAACATTGTTTTAGATTTTTATACCAAATTTAATTAATGTCAAATCGTGTTGTTTAATCAATATACATATATTTATATAAATAAATAAATTTTTTTTTATTTAATTTATTTATTTTTATTTTTATTATTTTTTTTTTTGTGTATGCCACACACATTCAGTTAGGCAGGCAGAGCAAACTCAAAGAGTATCTGCCACAAATAAAATGTCAACAGTTAGCAAATGAGATTTAATGCTAGTTGCAAGCATGATCATCATTATCGCCATCATTATTAAGCGACTGTCACGTTCTCAATTATCTTTATTTGTTCCAACAAACATAAATATAGATACATATTTAAATATATATATATAAATATATTTTTTTTTGTATACTGTGTGTACTTTGTAAAATATACAACAAGAAATTACATAGCAACATTAACAGCAAGGCAATTAATATATAATAAACATAATAATGAAAAATAAAATAAATGAACTTTTTTCTATTTGCAACTAGAACTTTTTATCATATTCTTTACAGAATTCACGAATGTTATAATGCATTTCCAATCTGTTTTTATGTTAAGGGACTTAACCCTATGTTTTACATATTTGATATCGATAACTCTTTGAAGAAATTGCCAACGAAATCTGTCACACTTCAACCTTGTTGTCTTTTTCCATTAATATTAATTTGCGTCGGAAATTTTAAGTTTTCATTTAACAACTTTACAATATGTCGTGTAAATGTTATAATATGATTTCGGCACCCGAAATGGCGACCAAAGACGCAACCCCAACTACTGGATTCACAGTGGCGAGCAATGCAAGCTTATCGGACACCGGGCCAATACTTTTGGGGTCTGGGCCTGAATTGTTTACGCCAAACAAAACGGAAGACACATTCACGTCAATTACGACAGTGGACTCGTGGGCCCCGCTCTGTACTGATGTAACCGTAGTTAATTCCGTTACCAGCATCATATCAAGCACTTCAATCCCTTTTGCAACGACTGCACGTGCTGGCTAGGCACATATAATCCCTATAACAGGGAAACTAAAACACTTAACAAGCGGTTCCAATACAATATTATACGTTGACGAATAGTTACTTGAATAAAGTTCAGATTTAAACCAAAACTTAAGTAAATTATTAATTGGCATTCTTCAGCATTTTTGAAAATAATTGCTAAAGACAGAACAGGCAAAATCCTATTTAAAACAAGTAAGAAGGCTCTAGTCGAGAAATCCCGACTGAACCATGTACTTTACGCATACAGTCAGTGCTTGCAAGTATGTGTGTATACGCGTATAGTGTTTCTCAACCGATTTCAATAAAAATTTAGTCTAATTCAAACTACATCACGCTTTTTACCCATTTTCAATGGGTTCAGGGTATAAATACACAAATTTAAAGTCCGCAGTTGAGCGCAACCGATTTGCAAACGCCCTCTGGCGGAAAATTTCAAAACCTTTAGTGAGGACACACACCGCTGTAAGAGCAGGAAGGCTTTACATCAAATGCAAAACATTTACGTATTAAAACAAGAAAAGTTTTATTTTAAAAAAATGTTTATTGATTTTTCTTTAATACGTACATTGTTTTGTTTATCCACTGATAATGTAATTTGTGTTTTTGTGTGTGTGTGTGGGTGTGGTTTTTAATTGTTGTTCTTTGTCAATTCGATGACACGTTAAATATGTGTTTTGTTATATCATATGTGTATATAGATATAGATAAATATGTATATATATATATATGTTTAACTATTCAAATGTAAATACATGTATGTGTGAGTGCACATTTACTTAGTCAGTGTTAAAATGTACACTGATACAAAATTACATAATTTGATTATGCCTTCTATCAAATGTATCAAACTTGCGGTTAATTATTTTATAAATAATTTGCTATACGTGTAAGTATGTGTTTTCTTCTTTTTTTTATGTGTGTGCTGTATACTGCATAATACATATGTATACAGTTTTACATAAGTGTGTATGTTTTGTATGTTGATTAAATATTATTATCAATATATTCTTGTTTTTTTTTTTTTTTCGTTTGTTGTATATATATCAAAATCGTATATATGTATGCGTAGATGTGCCTTGTTTAAATGTTCAACTTTGTAGGTATAACAAACAATAAAAAAACACATTGTAATTATTGGTTACAAGCATAGACACAATATTTAAGAGAATATATAATATAGCATGGTTGTTTAAGCTTTATACACATACTAGTACAACATCTATGTAAGTATTTCTTTTCTCTTTATGGTACATAAGGAAAAACTGTTCCAGCCCTATTCGAAAAACAAAATTCGCGGTATTTGTTTCTTCTTTGTTATTTTTTTTTTCGTTTTTTTTTTTTGATTATATGTTTAAATAGACAACAATATTTGTTTCGAAAGCTTGAAATCGATTCTGGCAATTTTGGCTGGGATCCTTGTGGATCCTTTGCCTGTATTTCTGTGTATGTTTAATTTTTTTTTTTTCTTTTCGATTAAACTAATACTTATTGTACATACAACATTATTCTTTTTTAGCATGGCTTAGCCGCTCTTTTTTTTCATTTATCTGACACTCTCTCGTTTTCTCTATTTCCTTATCTTTCTCTCTCTTTGCGTATGTTTATATATATATATGTATGCATCATAAGTGCTAATGTTGTAAAAAAAATGTATATTTGGATATTCATTACATTTACCAATATATATATATATATATATATGTTTTGTATATTGAAATACATGTGTATAAATATATCAAAAAAAAAAAAAAAATTTATATATATAATAATAACTATTTTCTTATTTTAAGCGTGAACTATAAAAAAAAAAAGAAAAGATTTTAAATAAGGCGCAATAGATAAGCTAAAGGTATATGCAGTATATAGAGTATTCGATATATATACGCATATACCAATATGAATAAAATATGCTCCAAGCAATTACATTGGCACATCCAATCTGGAATATGCACACTAACACTATAAAGTACACATGAGAATATAGATTATACATATAGATAGATTTGCATATATATACATTTTGGCAAAATGCGATGCCGTGCGCTGCATTTTGTTTGTTTGATTTGTGTGTGGCATCGTAACATTGTAAATTGGACAGATACATATAAATATATAACTAGAACTAGAACTAGAACTCCTTGAGGCTGCCGCCCCGCTTCAGCTTGGTAAGTCGCTTCAGGCTGGCGCTGAGCATACCGCCACCGCGGCTGCTGCCGCTAGTATGGCTGCATGATGCAGCTAAGCGCTCACCATCCGATCGCCATCTGCCGCTGTAGGTGCTATAGGTATCCCGATCCCGATCGCGATCTCGTGGCGTGAATGTGCCACGAAAACGGACACGTGCACGACGGTTCAGCGGTTCGCCAACTTTGCGCCACAGATCGGTGAGCGGCGGATGGTGCTGATGGGGGTGCTGTTGCACGGTGCAGCAGCACACCAACTCCTGAGATTATAACTTCTTCTCCCACACCACTATGTGAGCATCATTGGAATTGGCGGTTAGCGGCGCTGGGCTGGGTGCACCACCCGAACCGGAGGCAGCGCTTGCTGCGCCCGATGCAGTGCCCGCGGCACCCTTGTGTCCGGGTGAGTTGCTGCTGCTGTTGTACCACACATGACGCCAATAGCCACGACCACCCATTAGAGTGATGACTGTACGTGGTCCATCCGCATTTTGTTGCTGCTGTTGCTTTGTGTTCTGCTTCTGTTTGCGCTTTAGGGTGGCAACGGCTGCCGGCGCTGCCTGCTTGTCGGCGGATTGGGCCAGCATCTGCTTGAAGCCATCCTCGGATTTGGGTGTGCTATTCGACAGATGCTGCTGTTGCTGATGATGTATATCGGCTGTGGTCATCAAGCCGTTCTCGGATATGTTGCCCAGATCGCTGCCAGTGCCGGAGGTCTTGTGGCTGGCGCTGCTGCTGTTACGCGATACGGAACGTCCGCCAAATAGCCGTATGCCCATGCTCTCCTCACTGCCCGACGACGTATACAAGCTGGATGATTTCGAGTCCACCGACCAATTGGATAGATCCAGGGAACGTGGCCGCGATGCCTTCATGCGCAAACGACGATCCAGTGTGCACACCTTGCCCGGTATGGCGGCCAACTCGGGATCGGAGCGACGCATACCCTCGTACATCATGTCCATGAGATTGCCCTGTGTGCCATCCTCGGCATCGTAATCCTCCTTTACGAATATCAGCTTGCCATACAGGCCATACACATCGCAGATGCCCTGCTCAATTTGCTGTGGCAATGTGACAGCATACGAGTGCAGTCCAGCGGCACCAGCAGCTGAGCCCAAGCCACGCGGCAGCGTCTTGGACATGCGTGAACTGGCATCGCTCGAGCCAGGGCCCAAATCTCGGAAACGTTTGCGATGAAAAGCTGGCGAATTGGCCAGAGAAGCGCGTATTTTGGCCGTAAAACTCTGGTCCAGTGAGTGTTGCTTGTCCAGCTTGGAGCTGCGTGGTGATGACACGGTTGTTGTCGTTGTCGTTGCCGCTGGTGGTGAAGCATTCGAGTCCGATGCTGCGTTGGACGGAACTGCAGTTGGGTGCTCCTCTTTGGGGAGATCACGCCGCAAAACGACTGTGGATTCGTCCAAATCCGTTTCGGTTAGTTTCTTGGGATCAGCATCGATGGCCGGCAGCTGCAGATCATCGCCCATGCTGGGTGGCACAGTGGGTAACAATGGGGCCGAGACGGTGGCACAAGCCGTTGGCTTATAGGCCGGATAAACTTTCGGTATGAGCGGCAAGAGGAACGTAATGGGGCCAAAGTGTGCGTGGCACGACATATTGATGCCACCAGTGATAATGGGTACGCCTTCGAGGCGTGGCAACGGTATGGTCACAGCAATGCCCACATTTGTGCCCACCCAGAGCAGACCCTTGCAGGCCATTAGGGCAGTCACATAGATGGAACTATTGTTCAATGGCTGCTCCTTTTTGGCATCGTAGCGCAGCACACTGGATGCGATATTGATATCCTGCAGATGCTTAAACGTTTCCGTGTGATACAAACAAAGCATGGTTGAGTTCTTCAGCGAGATCCAGAGTCCGATGCCCGAGTGCGCCATTAGATTGACTTGCTGACTGGCGCCGTGTTGCACCTCAAAGCTGCGCTGCAGCTCTCCGTTGAGGGCATTGAGCACATAGACACGATTCGCGCACGATGCATAGATGTTCATGTTGATGGGCAGCATGCTCGGCACGGACATGACCGAATCGCCGAGGGTGACCTGCTGCGGTTCACGCAGCATCCAGACACCGTCGTGGGCCCGTCGATAGATCAGCACTGTGGCATTCGACAAAGCAACGTAGACGGCATCGAAGTGATAGAGAATACGCTGGACTGCACCAGGCACCGCATAGCTGCCCAGTTGCTCCTCCTGCTCCGGGTTGCGGGCCGAGTAGATGAGCAGCTTGCGGCTATCGGTGCCCAGCCAAACGAGATCGCCCAACAGGCTGCTATGCTCCTCGCGTGTACGGCACTGATCCAATCCTTTGACAAACTCCAGCGCCGACACCTGTGTCTCCACCAGATCAAAGGCGCCTGCCTCGCGCAAGTTGCCCGCCTGCTGCGGATGCTGGGCGAGCACAGTGATGTGCGACGAAGTGCCATCGCTGCTGCACATCCACAAATAATTCAATTGCTTGTGCCGACGACGCGCGTTTCCGCTCTGTTTAATGTCATTGGTAATGCTATAATAGCATCCACAGCGAACCTGCAAAAATCAAAATCAATTGTATTTGACACTTTTAAGCTAGATTTTGGATAAATGTATGAACTCACCTCCGTTTGATGCTGTGATCGGTAGACAGGCATTGCCTTGACAAAGAGCGGCATCTTGCGCGACTGCTTCTGCTGGACGGCCTCCTGGAGCTGCTGCTGCTCGTGCGTGTGGAGCGTGGCCTGTGGACTGCCAGTGTGCAGCTGCTGGGCATGCGCATTGCCATGCGCTCCATGATGATGGGCATGAAGTGGATGATGTTGCTGCTGTGAGCCCGATCTCTCCCAGGCGGGCGAGTTGTTCGGATCGAGTGCCAGTTGTGCTAGGCGCAGCTCGGTGATCCACTCCTTCTTCACATTGGGCGTTTGCGTTTGGAATGTGAAGGTCTCCTCCTTGCCGGACTTGTGGCGACCAATGAGCTGCAGGCAGCACGAGTCAACCCAGGCCATTTCCTCATCCTTGCGCTGTATGGAGCCCTGTATGGTATTGAGTACGTTGCGTGTGGTATTCAAATTGAGTTCCTTGTAGCTGCCTTTGAGTGTGCCAACCAGATCGTGTATACGCGATATGACCTCATAGTCAAACATCAGAGTGCTCATCTCGTTGCACAAATTATCCGCACCGGTTGTTAGCTGTGCAGCGGGCGAGCTATGGGCATCTGGTGCACCTGCAAACGGTGAACCCAAACCAGCTGTAGCATGGCCAGAGAGCGTGGCGACGCCGCTGGTGTTGCCAGTGCTGCTATTTGACTTGAGACTGCCGCCACGATTCAGACCTGAATAACAAAGAAGTTGAGTTAGTTTCACGTTTTTCAATAACTAGAGTGATTGAACACATACCTGCTGTTAGGATTCGGGATAATGTGGCCGATGCACTGTTGTCGACAATCTCAACATCATTGACGGGGAACATCCACTTGAAGGTGAGCTTCTCGGTGGCGCCAAAGTCATGCGATTGCTTGGGCGCAACGGACACACAGATGACTTTGTCATTGAGTAGCAGCAGGCGTCGCTGCTTGCACTTGACAATGAAGCCGGCCTGGTTGAACTCCATGTGGGTGACATTGTCCTCGCGCAGCAGATAGCGAGCACGATTGCTGGAGTTGTCGTTGATGCTGTTGAGGGAGCGTGTGTTGAATGTGCCACTAATGTGGCCGAGCATCTCCTTGAAGGCCTGATACTGCTCGGCCTCACGCTTGCTCTCGTTAAGCAATTCGGCGAGTAGCTCCAACTGGGATAGGGCCAGCTGCAAGGACATGCGATCGTGATGGCCCTGTGGCGTATACTTGAGCAGGTCCTGCAGGAAGAGTATGAACTGGGGAAAACGCTGCACGGGCTTAACCATCAGACCGAAAAAGGAGAGACGATCATGGGCACTGATCTGTTTGACTTTAAAGAAATCGGCTAGCGCTGATTTGCGCTTCTCCTCCATTTTGGCCAGCTCCATGGCTGTTGAGAAATTGTTGATGAAACCCGAGTATGTCTCCAGCAGTTGTGGCTTGCCAAAGGCGCTAACGAAGCAATCACCAATCTTCTCATCCCGATCCCAGTTGCGCACACATTCGGCCAACGAGATGCGGAACAGTTTGTGCGAGTGTAGTATATCTGGCAAGCAATGGAACAGTGTGGCAATCTTCACTGGATTCAGCACCGGTGGGCTGCATTCCTCCAACGGTTTCTTGTAATCCTGCCAAATACAAAAGCACATTAAGAACATTAGATATAGTTTAACTCAACATTGCATCTGCATCTGGTTTGATGGTCGATTCTTTACCGAAAAAAGCTGAAATATCTCTGTTCGCCATTTTGAATATGCTGGGAAATATATTTTTACTTTACTTTCTCGAATGGGTGTGTACTATATAATATTTTCATTTTTTTCTTAACTAATTTGGCAACTACTTCTTTTTTTTTTTTTGGTTTTTTGTTATTATGGTTAAATGATTAATGCTTCAAGAGGTGGTGTATGAATGATTATGGATTTAATGTGTTACTGTTACAATTTACATGTGTGTTAGAGGTGTGCGTGTGTGTGTGTGTTAATATTGGAGTTAGTTATGACGGAGAGTGGCGGCATATGACGTGGGAATTGGATGGCATGTAAAGAAGAAAACAAATGAGTTGACATGAGAGTTAACATTATGATTAATCGGCAGTTATATACTAGTAGATGCCACAACGTGTTAGGATTGACAAACAACAGAAAGTGATTCAAAGCAATCTACAAATAACAAAACATTGCCAACAACAATAACGTTTTTTTTTTAATTATTTTTTTTTTACTTTTTTTTTATTATTATTTATTTTTTTTGTGAAAATGTGATTACCCAAAACTTAGTGTGTCATGAGTTTGAGTTGACGCAAAATTATGTATTCAGAACAAAAAAATATTTTTCAAAAACATTCTAAAAAGACGTACGGAATTTGAAAGTTATAGATCTTTATATATTTTATTATATTTATGCTTGCAGGACCAAAACAAAGACTTCCTTTTGAATACACACTGCCAAACAATGGCAAACAATAAATTCAATAATGATAATCTAAAACTGAACGAGAACAAAACTTCGCTGATACCAGACACATTCAATCCGATGGCAAGCAACAAAATCAATATACCGGAACTGGACGAGGATAAAATATTGCTGGTGACCGATACGTTCAGTCATGTGGAAATGTTTCTACAATCGGACAACAAACAGAGCTACGCCCGACTCTGTGCCCCGGGTCTGTACAGCTTTGAATTGCCGGAGCAGGATGCCATAAACAAGGAGTGCGTCACTAACAATGAGGATGACGATCACTTGACTGATCCCTGGACCAATGACGAGTGCCTGATTGAGTTGAATCTGATTAATGAGGACGATGAGGCACAGCTCGGTGTACTCCAACGCGACGAGATCACGGGCGAGATGTTCATGCTGTTGCCATTAGAGGTGGATGTGCTCTTGCAGCCCGATCCGAGTGTCACTGTCGAGGATCTATTCAATGAGGGATTAACAATAATGGGAAATCAAACTCGAACAACATCGAGCAATGATGATATTAATAATAATAATAATAATATTGATGCTATTGTTGATATAAATGTTGGAGCCAACTTTGAGGCCGCATCGCAAACAACGCTAACCGAATTTTCGTCAAACGCAAAGCCCAAGGAATCGGCAGCTGATGTGGAAGTGGATCATGTCCTGAGCGAACGCCAACTTTGCAGTGTTGTGGTGCCAAAGATGTGTTTAACCTTTGATCTACAGCTCGAAACTGGCTCGTTGTTTGACAATGATGACGATATTGAAACGATGGAGAACTAACTTATAAGGCACTATATCAAAATTACTTTATGCTAGGTCCCAAAAAGCACTGCACTATTTATTACCGTCACTAAACGATTATTAATTGTAGCAAAACAATATATATACACATATATATTTTAGTTAATAAATTAAAGCATTTAAGGATACAAAGCTATATGTTTTCCTGATATCTTCAAATAAAAATCAAGCATTTTAATTGGAAAAAAAAACGTAGTCAAGAATGAATTCTGCATGAAATGCAAAGACAGTTCTTTTGCAATCACGTTTCTACAATGCATTTCTTCAAGTGTACTCACATTGACTAGACGTTGTAATGTGGCCACATATGAGTTTTCACTTTGAACGATGGCCGCCAAGATCAGGCGACGCTTGATCTGCTGCTGCGAGAGGCCGGGCGGTGCCGGTGGCAACAATGGTGCCATTACCCGACTGTTGCCAATGCCGGCAGCAAAATTGTTTCGACTGCCCGTGTGTGGCGGTGTCATCAGGTCCATATCGTAGCTTCGATTGCCCGGCATTGTGCTCTCTTCATCCTCGTACTAAAGACAAACGAACCAATTTATAAATTGAGCATTTCGACGGCGGATAGGAAGACTTACCTCGGGCACACCGGGCATCATTTTGCTGGCGCCCAAATTGGCCAGCTTCTGTGGCGAGGCGGCGTCCAGCGTCGCTGTCGTTCCTGCACCAGCACCAGCTACTCCACAACCTACGCCTCCTGGTCCTGCTGCTGTTGCTGTTGTTGGCTTTGGCATAGATGCACTGCAGCCGGCAGATGCATCCGGTATATCAAAACTGGTTGTTGTCGACTGGCGACCATCGCGTCCGCCCACATCATACTGATGCGATGAGCCGCGTCGTATGGAGAACCAGCGCGATAGACGTCCACCCGGCGATTCACCTGGCGTTGTGATATCCTCACGCTGCGACGCTGCCCCAGCCGCCGAGCTGGTGGGCATCGTGCAGGCGCTGGCCCGACGCATAATCATGTTTGTGTCACTTGGGCTGCACTGCGACGAGTTAATGTTGTTTGTTGGATTTGGATTTGGATTTGGATGTGTGTTGTGGGTGTGTGTGTGGCTGGAGGTGGACGCGGCGTTGTTGCCAGCCGTGCGCCATTTGTCAAACGACAAATGCTGCTTGGCCTTGTTGAAGGTGGAACGCAATTGGGAATTGCGTTGATTGCCGGCACTTAAGGAACTCACGCTGCTGCCGGTTTGCTCCTCTTCGGTAAAGATCTCCTCGTCGGAGTGGCTGGCTTGCGGCGCCTCGCGCCCTCTATCACCGCGCGACGGTGACTTTGTGTCGCGCTCGCTGCTGCTGCTGGCGCTGCTGGCGTTAACACCGACACCGACACCGACGCCGACACCGACACCAACACCAACGGCAGCCTGGCCACCGTTGGCGCTGAAGCTTCCGCCGGCAATTGTGGCGCTGTCTGCCTGCTGGCTTATTTGGCAGCCTTTTATTCGCTGCTGTTGCTGTTGTTGCTGCTGCTGCTGTTGCTGCTGCTGCTGCTGCTGCTGCTCGGCAATGCGGCGACTAAATGCGCTGTGCAACTGAGCAGTCGTCACGCTGGCCTTGTGACTGGGCGATGTGATAAAAGATGATGTTTGATTTAGATGTTGCTGCTGATGTGAGTGTTGCTGTTGTTGCTGCTGATGCTGCTGCTGCTGCGGTTGTAGTTGTTGTTGTTGCTCTGGTTCCACTAAGGTATCCTCCCATGAGCCAGAATTTAGTTTATGTTCATCTGCAAAAAAGTAGGAAAATAAAACCAAATCAATATTAATTATTTATTATTATTTTTATATCAATATTAATTAACGTTAGTTTTTCAGTTTTAATAAATGTTGACAAAATAATCTTTATTGAATTTTGTAACATTATTACATTACACTATTTCGCAGTTTCACTGATTTCTGATATTTACAAACTAATCAAATAATTCGATATCGGATATGTTTCAGCTGCAATTTGCGATTAATTATTTGTGGGTTGTTGGTTGTTGTTGTTGGTTGGTTTTTGTATGACGCCATACGCTAATGGTCGCAATGATTGGCAATTATAAGGCGGCACTTTAACGCCAATTGGATTAAGCCAAGTGGCTGGTGCTGGCCACAGGCGCGATTTGGCCATGGCCATGTGCAGTAGCATGCGTAGGCTGCCTGCCGCACGGAGGGGAGGGGCACAGCTTCAAAGTCAGCGCACCGACACCGCAGCAAATTGCAAAAAAATAAGAATCAAAATCAAAGTTCTGGCCAAAAGCACAGACACAACACAAGAACTGTCGTCGTTGTTGTCATTGTCGTGGCGAGGCAACTCGTTAGCGCCGGCAGCGGGCAGCTGTGTGGGCCGGCCGCTTTGAACTGGCCATGGCCAAAGGCAGCAGCAGCAGCAGCAGCAGCAGCGGCAACAGCAACAGTTGGAGTCGGAGTAAGAATATCGTGGCAAAGAGTATCAACAACACCCACACTTGAGCATTAGTTGACTTTTTGCATTTGTAATGCCAACAACAACAACAACAACAACGGCAACAATCCATGACAGACAAACCGAGAACACACACACACACACACACACACACACACATACAACAGGGACTGAGATTCGTGCCGACTCACGTAGTCGTAATTAATCATTCAAACAAAAATTATGCGATAACTGCGTTTTAAATATCTTCGACTCCACTCTACTAGTTGTTGTTGTTTGTTTGTTTTTTGGGGCATGGCATGCCTCTTTATGTTACCATCAATAACAGAACGGGGCAACAGCAGGATAGCGACGACACTTGGCAACAACAACAGCAAATGGCCAAGGAAGTCGTGCGTGGGCAGCAAAAAGAAACAACAAAAACACACACAACAAAATGCCAAGAGACAAATATTTACCAATTTCAAGGCATCTCAAATTGCCAACATATGTTTGTGTCTGTGTGTGTGTGTGTGTGTGTGTGTGGCAGGCTGAAATCCCTCCCCCTCCACCCAGCCATCCCCGTTTTAATCAACCCTCGTTGCAAACATCCAAATATCCGCTTTGACAAAATTGAGTTTGTGTAACTTTTATTTGGTATACCCTGTACCTAAACAAATTCTGCTCAAGGGTATAAGCAGTATGCAAATAAGTTATTTGTTGCTTTTGGGTATGTTATATGTCCTAAGCTTTGCGGGGGTATTGCCTGCATCCGAGTACTAGTAATGTTGATATACATATTTATTTTTGGACTTTATAAGGTGGCCAAAGTTTGGCGTGTTCTCAATTGGTTTGGAGGCCAGAGCTTAATGTGATTACTGCCAGCCTTTAGGGTGTGTGTGTGTGTGTGTGTGTGTGTGTGTGTGTCAAGGATGACACGCAAGTGTATGTACATTATTTTGATTAGCATAAGCCATGTGGAACTCTCATTTCATGTTGCGCTATTGAGCTCACAATTAATTTCAAATAACTCTCGGCAAGCTTGACTATTTATAAGTTATGCAAATAGAACATATGAGATGAGACAGATATATATACAGAGAGATAATACTGAGCTATGCTATTATGAATTAATATGCCGATGGATAACCACAAACGCATGTTAGTGCCAATTAGCAGGCAACAAGACAACCACTACTAGTTGAAAGTGATACAGAACAACAGCAGATTGTGCTTGGCTACCTGCAACATTGCTCATACGCCCCGTGTTCATCTCGATGTTGTTGAGTTTGCTTGGGTGAAATGATTTGTGCAGTTCTGGTTCTGTCTGTGGTTTCCTCTCGGTTCGCTGACTCAGTTGCCCTTGGCCGAGAACATCAGCCAACAAACCGTTTTCTCACCTTAGCAGCAGCAGCAGCACAAAGCAAAAAGAACAACACAATTAGTATTGTTAGTGGTTTCTTGGCTCTCTGTTTAGTATGTCCGGCAGCCCACACACACACACACACACACACAGACACAACCCACAAGTGGTGTGTGTTGTGTTTGACCATGTCTGTGCACTGATTCGGTTTTTTAGCTTATATGTTTTGCGTTTTGATTTCATGTTAGGGTTGTTGTGTAACGTTTACACACACACACACACACACACACTCACACGCACGCATATTACAGAGATTACGTATACGCCGGCGTGGTTTGGTGGCGATTGCACATTAATTATGATCAAAATGCAATTCCTGGCACGCGATTCTCTTCTCTCCACTCCTTTTTCGCATAATTCGTCAATTTGCACAGCGAAATTAATCATACGCCATGAGTCGCGGAGGTGGCAACAAGAAATGCAACAATTTGCATAACAAACCCAGCCAGCCAGTCAGTCAGTCAGTCAGTCAGTTTTGTCAGTTAGCTAGTTTGTTGTTGGCTAGTCAATCTGTCAGATTGCCAGTCTGTCAATGAGTCAGTGTGGTTGGGACAAGCCGTCAGTTGAGAGTTGACAGTGTTTCATTCATTAGTTGGGTCGATTGGCAATTGGTTTGACATGATTAATGAGCCTCATTAAATGTGGCTAACACTAACGCACACACACACACACAGTAAGAGAATGAATGAAAGATGTAGAGAGACTGAAAATGCTAATGACTTTGCGCGCACTTACTTTAAATTATACAAATTATATTTCATTGTTTGGCAGCTCAGCACAGCCCACATTGAAAGCGAAAACCATAAATGTTAAACGTTCAACTCACACACACACACACACACTGAGAGACACACATTAAAACGGGAAGCGGACTTGTCTAGAGGCTGTGGCTAATTGAAATGACAGCTCGAAGTGGCAACAAAATGTTGGCAACCATCAACCTTTTGACACTGGCTTTAACAATGATTGAGCAAACTTGACTGCATTTGAACGCAAAAGAATATATATATATATCTATATACTATATGGAAAGCATGCTCTCAAAAGAGTCTCACACACACACACAGATACACAGTTATGAAGCATTGTTGTTGCTTGACATTGGCAATGACAATTTTTGGATTGTGTCACACTCGCAAAAGTCACCTGCTGCGCTTTTATACATACTACATGGATGGTATATGTGGCATGTGGTCTAATGAGGCCACAAGGCAGATTTATTCGTTACACACCACTTGCCACTTGCCACTTGCCAGTTGCCGCTTGCCACTAGCTACTTGCCGATTGCCACTTGCGAGTTAGCGGCACGATTTGCAACAGAATTTTTCGTGTGCTGTGTTTGAGAGAGAGAGGGAGAGAAAGATAGAGAAAGATTTGAGAAGCATGCGGCGAACATGCACTTAAAGCAGCGCATACGCTTAGCCAAGTTAGTTGAGTTAGCCAAGTTTGTAGGTCTGGTTAAATGTAGCTCATTACGCGCCCGCTATGAAAAGCTGCTTAAGAGTTCACACACACTCGACACACACACACACACACACACACGTGTCTATAATATGTGTGGAAATTGCTTTCTATTTGCAATTTTGATGATAATGCTGCTCCACAGTAGGAGCAACGCATGCCTTTGCCATAAACTAATTATTATAATGTAAATCACACACACACTTACAAACTCGCACACTCGCACACGCCAGAAGCATCGCGACAGAGAGTTGAAGATGCCAGCAGAAAGGAAGCGGACGCAAAGGCAATCGAAACTTCATGAAATGCCAACTGGCTTATCCACTCGCACAATAATTATTATAAGTATATAGATGTGCGTGGGAAATGAAAAATGAGAGACACGCATCAACGCATACACACGCGCGCGCACACACACACACACACACACACACACACACACATAGACATAGGAACGTGTATATGTACTTTGTTTTTGGGGGATGGATTAGTTGACAAACTTATCGCACTTATTAAAATGGCAAACCATAAATTCAAGCGTTGCTGCAAGGCCATACTTGTTGGAAAAGATCCTTGCTTTAGTTTAAGGAATTTCATTAGACCAAACTCTGAGATTGAGTTGAAATAAAGTGCTTGAAAGTTTGTCTGTGTTGCGCATAAATTGCACAGCAATATTACGAAGAATTATGTTAAGAATAATGTTTTGTACTTTTAGTTTGAATTTGTTAAACATATTCAACGTAGCATGGACACAAATATGAATAATATTTAATGTGTAAAGATACTTTATACTGATTATTATATCCTTCGTTTATCTCTTCCTCTTCAAAAATTCATTTTTACAACTATGTGATACACTCGATTTGTTCATGGAACAGTCAACATTAGTCACAAGATTGCGATACCGTCGTCTGGGGGAAAGCCAAATTCAGATATCATACATGCACATATACACACACACACACACATACATATAGCAGTTGTGACTTTAGTTTGCGTGCTATCAACATCTTTATCATCATCATGGTAGTCATCAGTTTCATGTGCATTGGGAAAGTAAGTAAAAACTGAAACTGTGTCAGCCAGAACGAATGGCATGAAGCTTTGCAGCTGACTAAATTTACTGGCTAATAATTAATGGCATCAGAATTCGATGGTGTTAATGCTTGATAAACTTGACTTTATTGATTAACACACAAGAACAATTGGCTTAAGATAACTGATGCCAACTAATTTGAATATTCCTTCGCTTAGAGCCTTGTCTAGTCTTTGAGCTTACCAGCATATGTTGAAGTCGAGTCGCCCATTTTATGGTGTGAAAAATTTGAACTTGTGTTAAAGCGTTTTGAAACTTTCTAGTATTTTTTTGACCAGGTACTTGTTATACGCTACTGTCTTTGGCAGCGTTCGCTTTGAGTCTAAAAAATCAATTGCCAAAGTCATTTTGTTTAGCTATCGTATTGTTCATGCATTAACTATAAGACTAAATTGGCTGACAGGCAAAAACGTGTCTTAACACGACCTTGCCACACACATACACGCACAGTGTCATCACACACACACACACACACACACAGAAATATTCAATTAGTAATAATTAACAATGAGACATTTTATAGACAGTTTAATAGCGAGTTGTGGACTTATTAATATCAATATTGTGAGCTTTGGTATCACTGCCACAACGTACCGTTACAATCAACGTACCAACTTTGCAACAAACTACATTTCAATGTGCAGTTTGCAGTGTGTCCCACATGAATTATTTAACAGTACCTACAATACTAACTTTGGCATGTGAAAATGTCAGAATCAAATTAAACTTTTTGTGCGCGTTCGCAAGTGCCAGCGAAATGCCACAGAGCCTATGCGACGACCATCTGCTGCGCAGTACTACTTGCAACAGCAGCAACAGAAGCAGAAGCACAAGCACATGCCCATCCCGCAACATACTTAGAAACAGACCCTTGTCAGCCACAGGTACAATCCCAAAGTCCCATTCCCATTGCCGGTCCCAGCTGCAGACCAGACCAAGTCAATGGCATTGCCAACTTGATGCTGAGCCTCAGCAACGTCCACTTGAGGCTGGATAGACAGTGCCACTGCCACTGCCACTGCCAGTGCCACATCTACATCTTCTACTTATACCACAACTGCAACTGCATTTGCAGAGCATGCAAAATGACACAGAGCACAATTACACTCTCAAGAAATACTGTTCGATTTCGAAATATTTCGATTGATAAATGATTCTTTAAGAAACATATGCATACGTCAAATATGTGTAGTCATGTTGGTTTACTGTTACTATACAAATAAATACATCTTTTAAGTATTCAAACTAAGGTTTATCTCGAACAAATTTCCAAAAATAGAATTTTTGCTTTACGCTCGTGAGATTTGTTGACATTGACAATGTTTTTAGAGTTTCAACTTTATATTATATATATATTTTTTTAAGTGCAACACATGGATACGGAATGCTTGTGTGTGTATGTGTGTGTTGGTGGCTCTTTGGCTCTTTGGCTTCCTAGCTATTTTAAGGAATTTTCTTGACGCTTTTAAAAAGGAAACTCGTCGTGGTCGCTGTCGTCTCGTCAGGTCGTCATCTCGTCAGCGCTCTGCTCTTCTCTGCCCGGTTGCCAATAGAGAGGAGAGTTGTGGCTATGTGGCTAGATGGATGTGAATGCGAATGTGGGCCCTTAAATGCCACATGCCTTTGACTATTTATAGCGGGCGCTGAGCTGCAAACAATGCGGCGACGTCAAGTGGCCTGACTGGCGCTGCCTCCCCCTCTCTACCTCTACCTCTACCGCTGCCTCTTCCGCTCGTTCTCTTTCTCTTTTTGCCAAGTATATTGTCACATCCCCAGGCGCATCATGCACCACAATCCACATTTACGTTTCGACAACAAAAACTTTAGCTTAAGGCTTTGGGGTTTTGGTTGTTTCGCGCTGCTTTTGGTCGCTTGTTTTAGCCCGGCCTGCAATGTGTCAACGCCCACAATCAGGATGAGAGCGGCTTCAGGACTTGAAAAGGCTGCTGCTGCTGCTGCTGCTGCTGCAGCTGCTTCTGCTGCTCTTGTTGCTATTGATGGTTGTTTTTGGTCTTTAAAAGCTTTTGTTTTTCGCCCCCATTTAAATTATGTTTGACGTGCGCTGGATCTAACCAGGACCTATGGGATCCAAAACGTTTTGCGAATCACGCATTTAACCTGCATTCATTTGTATACAATTTCAATGGAAATGGCTCAAAGTGTTGCCCTTTGGTGTCGATGTTCATTTCTTTTCAGCTTGTCTCACGTCAATTATTCAAATTGAAAAGCACCAAACAAACACACACCAACAGGTCAAGCAATTGCAACTTTTATTAATACATAATACAAATACACATTACGCTTTGAATATGAGAATGGGACAGCTGCAACATTTGCTATTTGCTTTGTGGTGCATCAAAGCACAGTTTGAAAGCTCCTGGGTGTTGCTTATACCCTCATCACAGGATATATGTTATTGTGTTTGATTTGATTTAAGGTCAAAAACGCAGGGAGTAAGAGGAGAAAAGTTAGGTTCGTTCTACTGCTAACAAAATATCAAAAACAATATTAATATGACATTTCTCTTACATAAAAACTGTTTTTTTCCTTCTTTCATAGCAAGCAGGGTATACAAAATCGTTATTGCATTCGAACTAACTCCCTGGTGTGAGCACAAAATGTTGCGTGCAGTTGTTACTCACTGTACCCTATGTACTAACTGTACTTTATGTACTCTATGTACTCACTGTACTTGCACTCACTGTACTTTATGTATTCACTGTACCCTATGTACTCACTGTACTTTATGTACTCTATGTACTCACTGTACTTGTACTCACTGTACTTTATGTATTTACTGTACCCTATGTACTCACTGTACTTTATGTACTCACTGTACTCTATATACTCACTGTACTCTATATACTCACTGTACTCTATGTACTCATTGTACTTGCACTCACTGTACTCACTGTATTTTATGTATTCACTGTACCCTATGTACTCACTGTACTTTATGTACTCACTGTACTTTAAGTATTCTCTGTACTCACTGTACTCTATGTACTCACTGTACTCACTGTACTCACTGTACTTTATGTATTCTCTGTACTCTATGTACTCACTGTACTTGCACTCACTGTACTTTATGTATTCACTGTACCCTATGTACTCACTGTACTTTATGTACTCTATGTACTCACTGTACTTGTACTCACTGTACTTTATGTATTTACTGTACCCTATGTACTCACTGTACTTTATGTACTCACTGTACTCTATATACTCACTGTACTCTATATACTCACTGTACTCTATGTACTTGCACTCACTGTACTCACTGTATTTTATGTATTCACTGTACCCTATGTACTCACTGTACTTTATGTACTCTATGTACTCACTGTACTCTATGTACTCACTGTACTTGCACTCACTGTACTTTATGTATTCACTGTACCCTATGTACTCACTGTACTTTATGTACTCTATGTACTCACTGTACTCTATGTACTCACTGTACTTGCACTCACTGTACTTTATGTATTCACTGTACCCTATGAACTCTATGTACACACTAACCTAACAAATATCGTTTTAGAGACATCAAATTATGAGTGTTAAATCCTTTTGAAACTGAACATGATACTAAATAAAAATAAATACTCTTAATTACATTAATGAAATGCTAATACTAATTGAGCATCAACTTGGAAAAAAGTAATACAAAATAAAACAAGTAAGAAGGCTCTAGGCGAGAAATCCCGACTAGAATATACCCTGAACACTATACTTAACGCGTACAGTCACTGCTTGCAAGTATGTGTGAGTGTGTGTGTGTGTGTGTGTGTGTGTGTGTGTACGCGTATAGTTAGTCTTCATTTCAATATCCTCCATATATCCGGTGTTACTCAACTGATTTTAATAAAAATTGCACAGATTATCATTATTTCGTCTAATGTTTCAAATTGTTTAATAAAGATTTCTGAATTCAAGATTTTATTGTTATCGATCACATGTGTATATCGGAAACGGGAAGAGTTATCGAAAATTTCAAACAAACTTGTAAAGCCTAAGGATTAGGCGAGCTTATGTACCAAATATGGAGTCTCTAGCTTATATATATATTATAGTCTCTGAGGTCGACAGGCGGACATGGCGATATCGACTCGGCTGTTGATGCTGATCAAGAATATATATACTTCATGGGGTCGGAGATGCTTCCTTCTGCCTGTTACGTACTGTTGCACCAAACCATTATACCCTTTTTACCCATTTTCAATGGGTTCAGGGTATAATAATAATTGCGAAATGCGAGCGTTGAGGAATTTTATGTTTTGTTTATTTGTACTTAGTTTTGTATTTATTTCTGTAGATTTTCCGTTATGCTTCTCTTATCGAATGGAGTCGGCGGCACGCTCAAACCCCCTCACTCCTAACTGGCTGCATTGGCCCTTTAAATATGTTGGTTTGTTTGAATTATTTATGATATTTATACACAACGAGCAATACTACATACAAATGCAGATATACAAGAGTTGAACCAACCGAAACCTAAAAGGCGGCTCAATCTTTGTTGTGCGTGTGTGTTTGTGTTTGTGTTTGTGTGTGTGTGTGTGTTTGACACGGTTTTACTTTCATTGGCGCTTATCAGAGGGTGCTCAAAAGAGAGCGGTCGAGCTTTTGGCTAAAGCGATATTTGTTGTTGCCGACGCGTAAACGCAGTGGCCACAACAACAACAACAAACAACAACAACAACAACATATGGAGATATGCTTGTTAATATATACAAGTATTTGGCGAGCGTGGCGCTATAAAGCTGTTAAACTGCATCTTTGGAGTGGAAGTTGGAAGCCTTGGTCATACGGACACGGAATACGGACACGGACACGGACACGGACATGGACACATTAACATGAACTGTTGGCTCTGTTGGCTGGGTCTGTCGGTTTGTCGGTCTGTCGGTCTGTCGGTCGCTTTCTTACTCGAATTTGGTAATTGCAATTTACATAAATTTTGTTGTCAGCTGTCGGCAACCGGCAATTTGCGCACATTTATAAACATTTTGTTTTCTGTTTTGGCTCTGGCCGTTTGCTGAATTCGCATTCGGCTATTACCGCTTAAAGTAAAACATAAAAACATAAAAAAAACCAAAGCGACGCTATAATTATGGCCAACAACATAATTTATGAGGCAGCTTGATGAGCAAGTGAGCAACTGTTGTTGCCTCTCCACAATCACTAAAAAACTGGCACTCGTCTCCGTCGTCGAGTTTAATAAAATAATAAGCAATAATAATAATTGATCATAAGCGAGACTCGATCGCAAAACTATTCGAAATATGCAAGAAAAATTTTAAAAATAAATGCTGCCTTTATATAGGCAGCTGGTAAAAGTCAACAAAATGCTGCAACATCAAATTGCAGTTGGCCAAGAATGCGCGCAAGTTCAAAGTGAAAGTCAACAGTAGCAACAGCAACAACGGCAACGACAACGACAACGACAACTTGCAACATGCGACAGGTGGCTACAGCCAACAACCGAGCGGCGATTTAAAAAGCAAAAGTCGCTGAAAAGAATTCAAAGTCAAGACCAGCATAAAATTGCCACTAAGAAAGCTTTGAGTCGAGTAAACTAGACTGGCAGATGCTTTGTACGAAAATCATTGTTTGTATGTGTGTGTATGTGTGTATGTAAGGGTGTGTAAATTTCAATTATCGATTTTCACAGATTTTATAATATCTATAAGTTGTTAGGCAAGTTCTTTACTCGATAATCGCAATATTTGATTGTTATCGATAAAATGTTTATATCGGAAACGGGCAGAGTTAACGAACCGGTTTAGAAATCGGATTTCTGTAGCTCTAAGATTGAAATGCACATAAAACTGGGCAGACATGACATGTCTTAATCTTAATATATATAGTTTGTAGAATCAAAGATCCTTCTTCAAGCTGTTACATACCTTCGAACAACTTTCTTTAAATTTTGTTTTGTAAGTTTTCTATAGCTTTCAATCGTAAATCTATAAAAATTGTAGCTTCAACTGCTTTTGTCGTTATTATGAAAAGCAAATTGGAATTATACACTTGGCCGCCATGTCAAGTGTTTGGCAATTGAATTTCTAAACTGCTTTCGATTTGATGCATTTTCAACAAAGCGCAACGGAAGTTGTATGCTCTCCGATCTGCCTTCAACTGTTTGTCTCGATTGTTAGTGCATGTGTGTGTGCGTATGTGTGTGTGTGTGCGGGTGAGTGCGACTTCCCGTTATTACGTGAACCAATTGAAGCTCAATATCAAAGACAAAATGCAGCCAAATGTCAAAGCTTTACGCTTGACAGCATTGTGCTGCCCCCCCACTCCACTCCCCTGCTGCCAACCCATTAGGCACTAGCCTCCCAGTCGTACTAGTCTATGTGCGTGTCGTGTGTGTCTGTGTGTGTTGTTTGACTTTTGAGGAAGTCTGCCATACGGCAATAGACACGCAGTCTGCACCCAGCCCCACGCCGAGCTCCACCCCAAAACGATGCTCATCGGCCTTAGGTTTGAGGCAATGCCCTCGACTAGTACATAGTTGTGTGTATTTAGTTGGTTGGTGGCACATATGGAATTGCAACTGCAACGCAGCTTTGGCTTCATCTGTTTTGCTTTGTTTACGCGTGTTTTTCCTTTCTGTTATTGTTTTCCCTCATCTGATTCCATCCATCCATCCGTCCATCGTCTCCCTTTGCCAGTCATTGTTTTTAGCCACAACGTATGATCTTGTGCATATAATTTGAACTGTTGGAAAGTGCACACACACACATACGTACATAAATGGACACCCACCAGAGAGTCACGTTGTTTCCTTACCCCATAACCATCTACGTTACTGTCCTCCCTCCCATGCCACCCTCTCGTAACAAGCTCTATGTTTAAGATTGAATTTCATTCATGTTTGAATTGTTGTTGTTACTGGCTAATGTTGTTGATATTTCTTATTGTTGTTGTCTTCTTTGATGTCATACATGCATTTCCATTTCATTTGCGTTTCAAAGTTTTCGTTTTCGTTGTTGTTTCTTAACACTATTACTATTATTATTATTATGGTTTTTTTTTTGTCGACCATCTGTTTTAGTTTGTTGCCGAGCGGAAGTTTAACGTAGAGTATTTAAAGAACAGATCAATTATCATTCCGATATTTCGAAACGAAACATTCATTATTTTAGTTTGTAAGCGGTTAGTTGTATGTTGCAACGTCTGATCACATCACATCATTATATATATATATATAGTATATATAGCCTCGTTTCACTTAATTAGCAGTCATGATCACATTTTGACGCATTTGTTTCACATTTCCGCCAAAACAAACGATGACTGAACACAACTCAGCTGAAACCTAATTGAGTGCAAACCGAGTTCAGCTGAGCGGGGCGGGGCGGAGCTGCAGCATTCGGGGGCGATATTCGCCAAATGAATGCCATTAATAGGTGTTGGGCAACAGGTTAAACGACTCCACCAACAAAAAAAAAATCACTCGACAGGGGAGCGGAGGGGGAGAAAACAAATGCGAAATGTCACACGATCAAATGATAGAAGCAGAAATCGAGTGTTGAGTGTAAACGACAAGGGAATACCCTAACTGTTAAGTGCTTTTAACTAGCATTTTAGGTTTTTAGGATTCTTAAGGCAAAATATAAATATTTCTATAGAATCAGTTGAATAAACAAATCTTTAGAATCATAATATGTGTAAGGAACTTAAAGTTAGTTTTGATTATAGATATTGCAAACTGTTTCGAGGTATATGAATAGAGTATAATAAGAGTATTGGGAATCATAACAACAAAACTAATTCAAATAATAAGTAACTATACATACATATATCTATATATATGTGTGTATTAAAGACAGCTAACTTAGCAAACTCGATTCGTTGTCGGCTATTTAAAGCTCTCAAGTAATGCCAAAATACACAGACACACACACACACATACGCACAACAAACATTGAAATGTATTTATTAATGGATTTGCGACACACAGATATATATATATATATATATATTGATGTCTTTGGCCGCTGCGCAGAAGCTGTCAGAAACAGGCAAAACATTAACCGAGTTAAAGATAACGAAACGGGATATGATTGATTCTTTTGGCGCTGGATGAATACGAATACAAATGCGAATGCGAATGCGACATGTGGCGGCACAAGATTGCAACACGACCGTGCAACAGCAATGTTGCTGGCACGCACAGGCGACAAACTTGACCTTAATTTGTTCGTTGCCATTCGACCATTGCGTGTGACTAATATGTGTATGTGTGTGTGTGCGTGTGTGTGTGGTGTGGGCCACTTAACCTTTACAGTTGGTTAGTGTGAATGTGCCACCCAATTGCCTGCCAACTGCAGTTGCCACCGAGGCAACAACTGGTGGCAATTGCCACCTTTAAGCAGTTAGCTTCTCAAACTTAAACTCAACTCAACACTCGCCGCCTCTCCTCCTCCATTAGAGGGAGTTGTTGGAAGTGGGCACAGCGTGTGGCCAGTGGCCAGCAGGCAAATGCAATAAATGTGTACAAAAGCAACAGCAACCACTATGTAAACACACCGAATGTGTAACACACAACCTTGAAGTTGTTAAGAGCCTCAGACGAGTGCATTGCGCAACTGGCAACTGGCAAATGGCCCAGACAGACAACAACTAGTGACTAAGTACACAACAAAAAACAAAAAACAAACTATAAGATACAAAATAAAAATGTGTTGTTGCTTAATACAAAATGCGATGAAAAGCAGAAGTTTAGAAGTTTAAATGAACGATGCGAAGAACCCAAAAATATCTTTTATATTCACAATGTAATATTTTTTTTCGAGTGTAGTCTGATGTGTGCTCTAATTTGTAAAGGAATTCGAATTCGCTGCCATTAACTAAGAGCAGCAATAAAAAACAATATATAAAACGAAAACGGAAACAAACGAGGCGCCAGAAATCTTGATCTAATAAATGATATAAGTATTTAAGTTGATTTTTATTTTTATTTTTTTTTGGGTACTCCAATGAAATTCGTGAATTAATACGAATCAGGGGGGGGATTATCGGCATGTTGAATCTGTGTACAGCTATAGCTGTCGTGTATCTTGTATCTTGCAACTGGACAACTAAACGCAACGGTTGCTGAATGCTAACTGCAATTGCATACTTAACATTCATAAGCAACTCTCCACAACAATGAACAATAATAAGTTTTTTCCATCAGTTGTTGACTTAAAAAGTGCCGCCAAATTAGGCGTACGAAGAGAGAGAGGTGGGGTGGGTTGTACAGTGAAGTGAATGGGGGAAAGCAAGGAGTTTCAAGTAGTTGGAAAGGGGTTTGTTATTTCACCAAACATGTCAAATGAGCAAAGCAAACGGCAAACACACACTACACACACAAGCTGTATTACCATTATTCATTAACAAACAGCATAACGGGCTAACAGGTGGCTCGCTAGCGAAACAACAACAACAAAATGAAAATAAATAAAAGTGCGTGCGTCGATTGCACAAATTGAACAAATCCAATCAAATCAAATAAAATTGCAGCTTGTGCTTTAAATCAAACACGAACACACAAATATGAGCATGAAATTGAAATCGTCATAGTTGGATGTACATTTAGACATTTATACTAATAGGGTTGCACAATTTTCGTGGCAACATTTTATTTGGAGATTAACTTCACTCAGCGACGAAAACTAACGTTAAGCTTATAGAGATACCCTGTACAAACAAATGAGTAATCGAAGTGCAACGTTTCGAGCTACACTGATTGCTGCAGTTCCATCGCAAGTTCTTGTGATAATATTCGTAAACACATTTTCAGTGTATTTGTGTTTTGGTGTTCTGCTTTCGCTTGCAGCTGTTTGGTTAGTCAGATTGGAAATGGAATGCATTACAGGGTATCAGCAGTGATACGCCCAGTTGTCGTCTGTGTTATGCTTGGCCACAGCTGGCTGGTAAGCGGCAATTACAACAGCATCAGCATCAGCATCAGCATCTTAGCATCAGGCCGCAGTTATCGGGGCAATGTGAATTCGAGAAACGCAACAACAGGTTTTTCACACTGAATTAGCATATTTTCATTTTTCATTTTACATTTTACATTTTTCATGCTGCAATTGGCGACCGAAATGAATGACAAACCGTTCACAACTCAGCTCGCTGTCGTGAGCATAAGTTTTGATACTTTAAATATTATGCAATTTTCCTATCGGTTTATTTGTGTAAATGATATGGGTCCGTCGGTGGGTCGGTCGGTCGGTCTATGTGCAACAACAACAACAACAGCCGATAAGCATTGGGATCGGATCGCCCACGCGATCTTTCTTTCGGACAGCTTCATTAGTTGGGAACCCGCTGGGCTGCTGCTGCTGCGTTAATGTTAATGAAAATGCAAATGCGACATTTTCCACATCGTTAAAATCGGCCTGATCGGTTTCTCTGCACCGCTGTTGGTCAGCTTGACACAATTCGTGTCGAATGGGTAGGGCAGGGCACTATGTGCACACCTAGAGATATATATTATTTTCTTGCATAGGCGCACGTAATTATCATAATATCCAGTGACAACATGATAAAGCATACCCTTAGCCTATTGCCAACAGCTAACAGCTAACAGCCAACAGCAACATTGACCCGTAAGCGGATATTGCGTGTGCCAGATGACGCCTGACAAAATACATTGATGCCAAGTTAAAGTAGCCAAGAAGATTAATAAAGTTGTAGAATTAGGAACAACAAAAACTATTCAAATAATTATTGAAATCTTGTGTAACACGATACGAATAATATCCATTAAGAGTACATTGATTCGCTGATGATGAAACTAAAACAACTTCGACTTCGACTTCAACTTCTGAAGTTTGTAACGTCGAATAATGAACTGCAAATATTACGCATCTTCATTATATCCATTAACGGCTCGAGCAAATCAAAAAAACAACGATTTACAGAACACTGTTGAAACGATAAACACTTAAGGGCCAATGCCGCTGACAGATCTTTAAAGTGGAATATACCTAAAGAGCTTCAAACGGTCTCGCCCGGCGGAGTATATCAGTAGTTTTGAGGTGGTTTGTTTACCTTATCAACTAACAATGCTCCATTTTCTTGTGAGCGACCTACTATTTGCTATGCCGCCTCGCTGCCCCATATCTTTCTTGCCTGGCCAAAACGATTTCTAAGAATAGCTCAACTAATTAGTTCGAGTATTAGGCTGTATGTACTACAAGCTGTTGTCAGTTGACGCTTTGCTATGTTTTTGGATGAAGCAAGTCAATAGTCGTCGTCTTCGAGGTCAATGCCAGACACATTACTCATACGCCACTTGGGATATTGGTACGTAAATGTACATTGACAAAATATATTCTATATTTCCAACAAGCTGCTTTTTCGTCTGTTTCTTCTGCTTCTTCTGTGTAAGCTTTGTTGGAGCTCTGTGGCGCAATGACGCATGAAATCGCGTTGTCTGAACCCTTTTGGGCTAATTGCTTCCCATTATAATTACAAGCCAATTTTTCAGCGATTAAATCCTAATGAATTTCCAGCGATTGAGTCCTTACGATAACAGCAACAACAACAACAACAACATACTTTTGTTGTTATTTACTTTTCCGTGGTTAATGTGGCTACAAATGCTTTCATATTAGGTTTAATATAGCTTTATGTCTGTGTAAACTGGTGGAGCTGTTGGTTTAGGGTGGTTGGCCGATCCATTTGCCCAGGGGCTGTTGTAATTTTAGAAAATTATTTCATATCTCCCCAGACGAACCTGAGATTATTTGCCGACTATCCCGCTCGCCCGAAACCACCAAGCCAAATCCGTCAATGCACAAAAGGCGAAACGGGAAGAAAAGCAGCACAAACAAGTAAGAAGGCTCTAGTCGAGAAATCCCTAGACGATACCCTGAACCCTATACCCTGTGTGCACACTGGACTTAACTTCTATGCTCCATATCTCTGTTGTTTCTCAACCGATTTCAATAAAAATTTCACAGCTTATCAATCTTTCGTCTAATGTATCAAACGCTGTTTCAAAGTTTTCCAAATTCAAGATTTTGTTGTTATCGATCACATGTATATATCGGAAACGGGGAAAGTTATCGAAAATTCGAAATAAACTTGTACTGCCTAGGCATTAGGTGAGCTAATGTTCCAAATCTGCAGTCTCTGTTTCAAAGTTTTCCAAATTAAAGATTTTGTTGTTATCGATCACATGTATATATCGGAAACGGGGAAAGTTATCGAAAATTTGAAACAAACTTGTACTGTCTAGGGATTAGGTGAGCTAATGTTCCAAATCTACAGTCTTTAGCTCTTTGAGATCGACGCGTTCATACATGACCCCATTTTCGATGGGTTCAGGGTATAAAAAAAGCCAGCAAAGAATTTTTTTATTATTAAATAAAGGCGAAAGGGCCCACACAAGAGAATCCTTTAAGCTATGCAGCTGTGAGATACAGATACTGGAGCTAATAAAAGGTAAATATAGTCGGAGAGAGTTTGTGTGTGTATGAGAGAGAGAGAGAGAGAGAGAGAGAGAGAGAGAGAGAGAGAGAGAGAGAGAGAGAGAGAGAGAGAGAGAGAGAGAGCGAGGCAGATGTCGAAAACATAAAGTCCTAGTCGTAAGTCAGTTAATCTTTCAAAATGAATTTGCTGGTGTTTGCCGCGTCGTTTGTTCATCATTTGGTTTGTATTCAAAATGTGCCCGGTAATTTACAGCACAAGCAATTAAAACATTGTGGCAAACGCGCCCACAAAATGTTTTGACAGCCAAGCGACAAGCAACAAAGACGACAAATGACACAAAAAAAAAAACACATATATATATGTACAACTACGACGATAGTCAAACATTGAGGAGGTATTTTCCAAGTTGAAAACCCAAAAGCCAAATAGACCATGACGACAAAAATAAAACGTTGATTCGGGGGCCGCAACGCGTTGTTGCAAAGGAAACTTACATTTGGGTGTGTTCGGTTCGGTTCGGTTCTGTTCTGTTATGTTATGTTATGTTATACTACTGCTCCTCACTCATGAGACAATAAAAAAATAAATAACAACAACTGAATTGTATTGTTGTAGTCGCGAACGCAACGTGCGGCGCGGCAGTTAACTAAAACTTAGCCGTGTATGCTGCGTGTGCGCGTGTACTTAGATAGACAGCGACAGGGGGAGGGGTGGAGGTGGTATAAGGGGGTATAGGCATGTGTGTCACACACGACAAACAGCAGCAATTGAAACGCAGTCAGAACCGCCCCGCGAACGACCGGAGACAAACGCGACATACATTTGGGCATATCACATTTCAAATGCGCAAACATTTAAACGTGCCAAATGACACGAAAGGCGTGTCTGCTAGCCATCAGTTGTTGTTGTTGTTGTTGTTGTTGTAGTTGGCTGCCGGAAGGTTGCGGCAGGTGCGTGATGCACTTTAACTTGCCACACACTGCTGTTCTCATTTTCGTAAGAAAGAAAGAAGAAAGCAAAAAAGATGGCATTCTATATGCAACAAGTGGAAAGCATGTTGCATGAAACCTAATTAAGTAACTTGTTGTTGTACTTCTCTCAATTATTAGTATGTAATGGGTTTGGCTTGTCATATATATGAATGCTGCCTCAATTCAATCGTTTCGTTTGAATGCACGCGACATTGACTCACCTGAAAAGAGATGGAAGGAAGCATAAACATAAAAAATTAGATGCAACTTTATAGAGGTCAACTATAATTAAATATTAATATAAATGTATATGCATATATATATATATATATTCAAGCAACTTATCAAGTATTTCCCAGTCGTTACACTTGAATAGATCGTTTATAGCTCTTACTTAAGAGTATCTTTAGTTGAAAATTTTGATCAAATAAAGATTCGTTTATTAAATTAAAAGCTTGTTTCTTTACCAGCTAATTTTACTAGCTAATGCTATTCGGTTTAATTATATTTATTAGTTTATATATTTTTTATTACTTTCCATTTACAAATGTTATGAGCTTTAAAGTTGTACAAGCAATTTGTCAGTTTTTTGGTTAATAAAGCATATAATTATTGTCAAAAGTTTTGTTAAATATGAGAAATATGTTTTTAAAGACAGCTCTGCTTTTGCTTGATGTATATTCCACTGACTAAGTAGGAAGTTAACTTCCCCGTTAGATGCTGATATCATCGACTAACGCTCTTGAAGTGTCTGTCTCTTGTTTTGGGGGCTGCTGCAATTTCTGTTCAGTTTTCTAATTATGAAGCTGCATCAGGTGGATGTGGGCGCCGGCGCCCACACTTCAATTACAACCACAACCACAACCACAGCAACAACAACGAATATCAATCGAAAAACAAAAACAAAAATGCCGAGAAACGAAAGCGAAAATTGCCGTTGTTGTTTTAGCTGGTTTTGCTTTTGTAGATAAAATTGCCAGTCGCTGCCGGCTTAGATTTTTGAGAAGCTGCGTCAGCTTCGATGTCAGCGCCATTGTTTGTGTCTAAGGCGCTTAAAATATTTCACGCTTTTCTTTGGCCCGTGGGCGACATGCAAATTGAATGCGAGACAAAGCCATTAAACATGCAGCATACACACAAAATAGTTGCATATACATACACACACACATATATATATATATATATATATATATATTTTCTTTGGTTTAGTTACAACTAAAAGGAAAAAAAGTCTTCTCTGAGTCTGAAAACGTTTTGGGAAGAAATTAAAGTCATGAAACAAATTTCTGATTGATTATTCGCCAAAGCAATTAACTACTTAGTTTCAACGACCATATTCGCGTTTTTTGTAACTTAAATATATATACGCATGAAATCTGCTTTCAGTAAATTGACTGCCTTAATCTGTAGTTCTTGTTGATTTAAGCTGCAGCAACGATAAAAGTTCTGGTTTATTTAATTCAATTGAAATATGTATATAAACCAACAAAAAAAAAAAAGGTTAATGCAAATATTGAATGAATTTTCGTTGTATGGCAGTATATGGCATATGGCATATGGCATGACATGTGCATGTTTCAACGTTTTCCGTTTGTGTTTGCATATTTTATAAGTCCATACACATTATGACTCTCTTTCACAGTTCGTTGGAATGGCGTCATAATCGTCCAACTGACTTCGAACAGCACAGAAACCCCAAACAGATAGATAGTGTTGGTTACAACAAGAAAATATAAACACAAGATATATAAATAAATATATGTAGAAAACGAAAATGAACAAACGTTAACAGATTGCATGTTTTTTATTGATGTTGTTGTTAAGCGTTTGCAGTTGCATTCGGATTTGCATTTTAAAATCGAGTCAATCGAATCAAGCGTAAAACGAACGTTAACGTTTAATTATGAATTGGCCATAAGCTGTCGTAAGGAATTAATTGAATACATGATGTAAATAATGTTTGCATGTTACAAACTCCTACGACAATATCGCCCCCGACTTTGACATTGAAGTTTGCCCCCCAAAAACAATAAAAACAAAAGCATGAGGCACATATACAAGCGAACGGAAAACATGCTTCACATCGGTTCGATGCTCGTAGAATGACTTTGAATATCACAAACAACAACAACAACAACAACGACGACGTCGACGACAGATTCGTGTTGACAGATTGCGACATTCGTATAGTCTCTCGAATGCCTTAACTCACGTTCCTATCGAATGGAACACACCGAACAGAGCCTTCTCAGTGTCATTGCCACGGAGCATATTCACTGCAACAAGCATTTACTATTTTAGCTTTATTAATTGTCTAGCATCAAATGAATATCAATATGAAAAGCTCAAGAGTAGGTTCAAGTTAGGTTCAAGTAATGATGAAAGCCTTTTCATTCATGAATTTTGAGGTGGAAAAGCTGAAATAAGTACAGAGATGTATTCATCAGTTATCAACTGCACAACAAACTACAACTTTGCACCAGAAGCCATCTTCAAGTTAGCTGATAAACTATAGTAAAGAAATAATTTGAAGGTAGGAGGCGCCTCAAGTTCGGGCTCCCTAATAACAATTATACAAATTACTCGACAGCAAGAACAAACGAAAGACTAAGAAGACACACAAGAGAAGAATGAAAAGATAACAAGTTGAGCAAATAAAAGCCATATTCGAATTAAATACAAAGCTAAGCTGCCGACTAAAAGACTCGCGCAGCAAGTTGAAAGTGAATTCGAATTTGAATCCAGCGACAGCAAATTAAATGCTCATTAGCATATTCTAAGGAGCCGACTGATACAGCCCAGAGCAGACAGACAGAAGCACGGACGGACAAGAGAGAGACAGACGGATGCGGCCACGCACGATTTCACAAGAGAGGGAGCCGGACGGAGTGACTGGCTGACAGGAAGTCGGTTCCGGTGGCACTGACGATGTATCTCCACAAAAAAAAAAGAGAGCGAGCGAGAGTGAGAGAGACGGACCATTAGGTTCAAGTTAAGAAGAACAAAAGCGGCATGGCTTAGTTGTCGGTCTTAGCGGCAGGGTTTGGTGTGGCAGGGAGTTGGATCTGTGCTTTTGGGGTTGGCGAAATAAATTAATTTGCTTTACTTTACGTTATATTTATGCCCTGCCGTGCTAGAGCTCCCAGAGAGCTACTGTTTCCCCCCAGGTTCGCCCTCTCCCACTTACTCTCTCTCGCTCTCTCTATGAACACATACATCGCCGTGTAGCACATTGTTTGGCATATTCTTGTTGTGTGTTTTTTTTTGCAGCCTGGCCTGGCCTGGGACTTAAAGTTTGTGCGGTTCCGTTGCGTGTCATTCAATTTACATTAATTTAGTTGATGTTCCAGCAGGAGAAGGTCGCAACTTTTTGGCAGGGGCGCGTCTCGCAGCAATTTGATTAGCAAGAGAGAGAAAGAAAGCGAGAGCGACGGCGACAGAGACAGAAGACATCCGTCAGTTACGGCAGTTTGTCAATCAATCAATCACCGGGCGTGGCATAAGCCCACAAATTTGGCCAACCGTGCGTCAAACACTTCAAAAGGTAACTTGCTAAGGATCCGGAATGTACGGATGCAGTCCTGCATGCCGATGCTAAGAACATCCCGCCGGAATATATATGTGTAAGAACCAAAGTATATGCAAATTAACTATTTGACGGCAGGTTCAATACTCCCCAATACACTCAAAGAAAAATCACTCTTGAGTAAAAGTTAAAGAAAAATCAACAAATTTTGTTGGGCTTATGGAAATATTATAATTTTATGACATAAATTCTTTTGCGCTAAGCTGTTTTTGAGAAATTTTTCGCTTAAATTAGAAACTCAAAATCCCAGATTTGAGCAATATACATTAAAAATATATGTTTTCTTCACTTTTGGGACAACTTTTTCACGAGTGTAAAATGGGGGGCACAACAACAATAAACAAACAACGCAGTCAGCACTAAAAATTCTGCGAACATGTGTGTTCACAAAAAGAACGGACGGAATGACTGACGATTTAAGCGAACTCATGCAAATTCGGACGAATCGAGAACCCCAAATCGCGATCCGTCAATTACTCTCTGACTCATATTAGGTATGTAACGGGAATGAGTAAAAGAGTTTTTCGCTCCCCCCTCCCGCCCTTAATCACTTCCAACCAATCAACGAAAGTGTGAGAAAAGAACCGCAAAGTTTGCTCATAAATTGCAGATGTCAGCCAAAAAAAAAAAAAAGATACAAATGTATCTGTGCTGCAAGTAGCTCGCAAGCTGACTGCCCATAAAATGTGCTTTCATTGATTAGCATGCTCTTCAAAGCGAAATTGTGTTTTGGGTTTTTCTTTCTTATGGTTTCGTGTGAAGTTCTTTCTCTTTTCTTGATGAGTTTCATTTTATTTATTTTGTTTTTTAAGTGAGTTTTCTTCGCACCTTTTTTGTAGTTTTTTCGTGCACTCTTTTTGTTATTTGTTGTATGTTGTTCACTTGTTGTTTACTTGAGTTAACCAAAATGTTAAATTTATATTGCTTTGTCGCTTGCTCGCACATATTTAAGTCAAGGACGTGACTTTTATAGCAAGTTTTGCCCTTCGGCACTGCACGCAGCAGCAGCAGCAGCAGCAGAGACTCTGCTGCCAACGCAAAACGTTGACGTTGGATCCAATGGCTGCCACTGCGACTGTCTCAGTGTCGGCTTTCAGGTTGTCACAGTAACGGCACAAGCTAATAAGGCAACAACATCTACAGTTTCTGGCCATTTAACAAATATGTCTTTGATTTTTCTGTCAAGTAATTGGCTATGTTTGTCACGCTGCGCAGGACAACAGCAACAACAGCAACAACAACAACAACAACAACAACAACGCCAACAAAGGGAGCCAAAAGCTGCCTTACCTTTCATTTGATATTTGATTATGCATTAAAGTCCAGTGTGAAACGATGCATACAAATCTAAAGGTCGCATCGTTAAACGAATATCTTGAAGTTTATAATTGAGATATATGTATACGACCTTGTGTTTAACATCCATTTATATAGTAAAAGTGAAGCAGTTTACCTTAAGCCCTTTAAACTTGAATCAAATACTTGCGAATGTGAATTTTGATTATTGTAAGCGTTCAATTAATGTGAATATTAATCGAATTGCTGTTCAATTCATTCGCATGGGTTGGTCAGACTCTCTCTCTCTCTCTCTCATCCTTTAGTTGGGTTTTGGGTTGGGTTGGGTTGGGTTGGTCAGGGGTTTGGCAGATCTGCCAATTGGCCATTTTCAATTAACTATTTACGCTTTGCCTCGCCAGCAGCTGAGCAAACGAAACTCAAAACTATGTAAAATGAAAATATGTGCACGAAAAAGTTGTAAAAAAAAAACGAAGTCAAGTGTTTCGCACACAATGAAATTAGTCAACACTGTTTTATTCAGGCGCGTTGGGGTGGCATGCAACGTGTTTAACTATTGTGACAACTGCAAAAGTTTTGACCTCATTTGTGCAACATGCATACACTGGTGCCTGTTAAGCGCCATCTAGCGTTCGAGATGTTTAACTTGAAGCTAACAGCTGCTGATTAAAGTTGACCTGGACCCGAACCATAGTGCAACACAATTGCGCAACATTTTCAAGAATATTCTAGAATAATTGATATTTAATTTGTATATGCATGTACTACGCCCACGCCCACGCCCACGCCCACGCCCACGCCCACGACCACGACCACGCCCACGTCATGCAATATCCAAAACAATTTCGTGAAACGTCAGCCTCGATTACAAACTGCCAAAAAACTTTAAAATGAAACGTCGAAATGGCAACAATACAATATTACACGTGCCATTCAAATATTTATGCGATTCAATTTCCTGCCCAAAAATTCGCTTTGGCATTGTGCATTTTGTTCATAATGTGACGCTTGATATGACAGTCGGATCGAATACACTGCCAGGTCAATTTTTCGAGTTTTCGTCATCAATCAAAAAGATTGTTTGAACGCAATTACGAACCAGTTAATGACGAGAGACAGATATGAATGCTAGGCTATAGCAAAAGTGTCAACTGGGTTATCGTGCGACTTGACTTTATCTATCGAAAAGAAGCACAGAACGAAGAATAAATGGAGGCTGGGAAACGCGGCCAACGCGATGAGTGCGAAACGCAAAAAAAAATAAAATAAAACCAAACAAACATGATCTTGCTCACCCAGAGCGAACTTTAAAAGGGAACAACAACGACAAGATCGAACAATAAAGAAAAAGAAACGTCCCCCAGCTGAACGTTCGGAGAGCATTCAAGGTTAATTGTGCAATAATTTATGAAATTTATGAAATGGCAACACAAACAAAGCCAAGCAAGCAATTTACATACGGGCGGGCCAGCAGCTGGTAATTCAAAACAAAACACACACACACATATGTACGCATGTATGTGTGTATGTATGTGTGTATGTATGTGTGTATGTGTGTATGTATGTATTGTGGTATTAATATCAAGAAGACATCACGAACAGAAACAATTAAGAATGTCATCTAAGCGTTTTGTTTATAAACATTTGAATTAAGTCATTAAACACAAGTTTTCAAACAAACATATATTTCACATTATTACTGTCATCAAAATCATCATCATCGTGATCATCGTCATAATCATCAACATTATCATTATCAACATCATCATCATCATCAGCATCATCGTCATCGTCGTCGTAATAATCATCATCATCATCATCAGCATCAGCATCATCATCAACATCATCATTTACATCAATCATCAACATCATCATAATTAACATCATAATCATCAACATCATCATAATCATAATCATCATCATTTACATCATAATCATAATCATCATCATTTACATCATAATCATAATCATCATCATTTACATCATCGTCATCATCATCATCATAATCATCAGCATCATCGTCATCATCATCATTTACATCAATCATCAAAATCACCATAATTAACATCATAATCATCAACATCATCATAATCATAATCATCATCATTTACATCATAATCATAATCATCATCATTTACATCATAATCATAATCATCATCATTTACATCATCGTCATCATCATCATCATAATCATCAGCATCATCGTCATCATCATCAACATATAGATCAACATCATCATCGGGTTCCATATTACTGTGTATATTATGACCTGTGCTTTAGAAAATAAATTTTGAGACAACTTTTAGTCAACTGATGTGAAAATACTTTTTGGCACTAACGAAACTGATTTTTAATGAGCAGTCAAAAAGTTTTGTTGCTAATAAAGTTCGCAACATAATTGAATAAAACACCTAATTAGTAGTTTAACTCTCACTTGTAGCGAAAAAAAACAATGTGCCACATCATTGCCACAACTTTGAAACGCTGTGCAAATCAGTTAAAAAGCCATCATATTTTATTTAGTGTTTATAACTTAATGCAAATGCTTCAGCACGTATAACAACAACAACAACAACAACAACAGCAACAGCAACAACAACAGCAGCAGCGACAACAACAATAATAATACAAAGTATGGCACCAAAATGTTGCACAGCAATTATATTTAATGATTCAATAATGAAACAAAAGCCAAGCTAAATAATCGTAAATTCAATTTGGCCAAAAACAGAAGAAGGAAAAATCGTAAACAAAACGCAAACGATTTAACGGCTTGCAAATTGAACTCATTTGGAATTCGCGAAAAATAGTCACAACAACAACAACAAAAATAACATTAAAATACTGAACTCTCGACCCACACACAGACACACACTCACACAGACAAGCGCGCGAGCGTGTAAACAAATAAACGCCGCGTTTTTGCACCATTTAAAAGCCAATAAAACACTAACAACAACAACAACAACAGCAACGGCAACGGATATCAAAACAACACTAAGAACAACAATTGGATAAACTTCCGGAATTAAATTCGCGTTTTTCGACCGTTATTGCCTCAAAACAGCTGGCTATAAAAACTTGAAAGGTTCAAGGCAAAAAAAAAAAAAAAATTAAAATACTTTTTTTGTATTTGGTTTTTTCGAAAAATATTCATTTAAACGACGAGAAAGCTTTGGTCAACTGTGGTCAAGTGACGCCAAATGAAACGGGTGTGGGTGCCGGCTACACCCAGACCAATTGATGATCAGCATGAGGAGGAGGAGGCGGAGGAGATGCCATTACGGATACGGATGCTGGGTTCATGGCATGGCAAACGCCCAATGGACGCTTCAGAAGTACAGAGAGAGTGAGGGAGAGAGAGAGAGAGTGAGGGAGAGAGAGAGAGGGAGAGGGAGAGAAAGAGAGAGAGAGAGAGAGAGAGAGAGAGAGAGAGAGAAAGAGCTAGATGTCATCCGATGATTTGGAAATCTGGCGTTTTTGTTGGGAGGGCGCCAACGAACTTGGCCATTGCTCAAAGCACAGTGGTGCCCAACTTAATACGCACCACTGTGCACGTGGAAGACTAAAATAATCATAATCTATTACTGTGCAAATATTTTTTAAATCGGCATAACTTATGTGCAAAAAAATATAGAAAATTTGTATAAAGAAATTTCAAAAATAATAAAAATCAATGAATTTGAATTTTTGCTGTATTTGAAAGTATAGTTTAACGTGGATAAATCGAATAAAATTTGTTTAGATACTTTTTAATTGTGTTTAGTATTTGAAAGTAGATATTTCTATAGTCTTTTATCAGTTTATAGAGATTAATACAATATACAGGGTATGCTAAAGTCGTGCATTCACACAGAAGTGTGTATACAGTGGATACTTTGAACTTGTTGGTATTGTCGCCAGAGCTGTCGCCTGTCTTGCTTGACAAATTATGAACACGTTTCTGTGTTTTAAATAATGATTTCGCGTTTTATTCGATATACTATATACAGATATTTTGTTTGGTGCGTCGAACTGTTGATAAGATCGATTGCTGATGTCGTCGATGACGACACAAAGACACGAGACCTTCAATATGTCACAAAATCTCTCTCTCTCTCTCAGGTGGAGGAGATGTTGCAGGTGGGTTTTGGGGGGGGGAGAGCACTGCCATTGAAGAGCGCGTTCAACAGTTTGTGGCCAGGTTCATGGCACAGCCGCAACAACAGCAACATGGGCCAAATTTAGATTTGAATTGGCGATTATGTAGCTGGTTGTCAGCAATGGTTTCAGTGGTCACAACTGTGGTCAACAATGCTGGCTGCTCACCAACAACATCGATGCCAAAGTGCAATGAACTGGTTTTTTTTTCTATATTTATTTTGGCAATGCTTTAGAGTTGAAAAGTCGAAAGGCAAACAAATTGAGCGCCGAGAAAGATGCACAAGAAATAATTGCAAACAGCAAAATTCAATATTTAAAATTTATGCATTGACATTGGCAACTGGCCACACACACACACACACACAATCACACAGACAAAGAGAGAGGTCTTAAGTTCAGATCATAGATTGCACAGTTAATACATTTTGGCACTTGATTGAACAAGCCAACAAGTTGATTGACCAGCATCAGCTGGAGCAGCTGATTCGTATTTCTTGCTTTTGCTTATTAATCGTCAAGCAATTTATTGGTCTGATAAAAAGCAAGCCAACAAAAGTGAAAGGCAATTGTCGATTTGCGTTTTTGATTTGTTAAGTTTTTGATTGTGACCCACTCTGGGTTCGATCTGGGTCACAGTCAATACTAAACTTCAAAAACAATACGATCTAAGAGTTAGGGAAAATCGCGAATTTCAAGTTATAGAAAAACAATATTTTTGCTTTTCTTGGAAATCTTCTAAGCTTACATAAAAGGAAAAAATACTTTTTACTTTTGATTGACAATATCAAAGGAATTCTTTTGGGTTTTACACTTTTTAAAGTAATTTCCATAAAATAAAATTTCTTTATTTTTTTTTTGTAACAAATTTGTATCTTAATGAGTTTGTGTTATAATAAGTTCTAAAGATAATTATTTATTTTTTTTCATCGTGTTTTTTTTGTGCATCACCAAAACAAAATAAAGCAAGCAATAGATTAGCAGAAAGACAGACAGTCTGTCAGAGATGTGTCGCCTCTTGTTGCATCCCTCTATACAGCGGAGACGACGATGATGATGAGTCAACCCACTGTGATGTTTTGTGAGATACTTTTAGCTTGCCGTGTTCTGCCGAATGGCATCACACAGAGCAGCTAAGCAGCCGCCACAATGAGTCACACAAGCGGCAACAAATGGCAACGCAGTTAGTTTTGGCAGCTTCACAGATAGAGATAGCGACAGAGACAGAGAGACAGAGAGGCAGAGAGGCAAGAGTGGCAAATGCATATACGGACATTAAACAGAGAACCAGATTACAGTTGTTTGTACATATGGAATCCAAATTCTCGCACTTTATGACTCACAAACGGAGAGACCTCCCGGTGGAGGTCAGTGGATATGTTGGTACCTTCCTCACCCCCAACCCTTTCACAAAAAACCTGTTGCATAATTGATAGGCTTAGGCTGGAACGTGACTTACCTGCAATGAGAACGAAAGAAGAAGAGAAAGAACGTTTAATTAGTTATCATATTTGAAACAGTTTGTACGAATTTATTTATAATCCGCATCGAATATATATAGCGAAAATATCAAGCCAAAAAACATTTTCCTGTTCATAATTGGTTTTTCTAGACAATGTCTTTAATATTTATCAGCAGTATGCCACATAGTTATCAGATATAATGACAACTTGTTGACAAACGTATTTTTGTTTACGACCGAAAAAGAGATTTCGCATAGAAATTTCAAGATATCATATACCAATGTCTTGGCAAGTTTATTCTAATTGGGTTTCGTTCAATTCGTGGAAAGTAAAAGTAAAAGTAAGGCGCAATATGTTGCGTATGGGCGTGGCCGGCGCCATCCCAAAACAAGAAAGTGAAAAGCGTTGGAAAAACAATTCAAATTAAAATACACAATACGAATGCTACTTACAACAGACTGCGACTAACTAATTGTTCGCTGTCTAACTTGACTTAGTTGGCGAGGCGGAAGGGAGGCGGAAGGGAGGCGGAGGTAGGGAGAAAGGCGGGTCGTCGTATGGGTTAATAACTCAGTGGAAAGAAAAGTGAAAAGAGCAAATGCTCGTAAAAATAGATATAGAAATGGCCAACGACCAACGACACCAATGTGACAATGAAAATCGAAATGAAAATGCAACTTTGGGCGAAGGGAAACAACAACAACAACAACAAAAGTAAACGTAACGTAAACGAAATGAGGCCGTAGCGTAAATTACAAATCAATATACGATATAAAATATGCATAGGCCAAAACAAGAAGAAGAACAAGAACAAGACGTGTTAGAAAGCCAGCGGCAAGCAATTTTATTGTTGTTGTTGCCGTTCAAAGTTCTTGGCAACTTGGCAACTCGATGCTGAGTGGACTGACCTCCGGCAGGCAAGGAATGCAGCACTCCACAAATGGCACTGACAAACAGAAACGTATATAGAAATGAAAATGAAAATGAGTTGTTGTCGTTGTTGAAGAGTTTTCCTGGTAAATTGCACAAGGCGACGACAACTTTCATAATGATGATGTAAAGCAGAAGCAGAAGCAGAAGCAGAAGCAGAAGCAGAAGCCAAAGACGAAGCCCAAGCAGTTTGCACATACAAGTAGGGAGGCGAAAAAAGAATCTTGTGCAACAATTTCATGTCGTTACGTTGACAACAACATTGCTGCTGTGCTGTACGCGCTTAAGAAGAAGAATAATAAAAATAATCATCATAATCACAATAATGCGCGCTTCAAAAGGTAGACATTGTCTAGGGAGACGTCTCAACGCGACAGTTGTTGACTGCGTGTTGCAGTTGCAACACTTTGAGATAAAAATAAGACAAGGATTTTCACATTTGCTAAACATGTTAGACACAAATGGAAAGCGAATAAGCTGCAACAATTGTTTGACATTGGCAAAGCTTTTGCACGATAAATGTGAGAGAGAAAGGGATAAGGAGAGAGAGAGAGAGAGAGAGCGGATTTGAGCACAAAAAGATGCTGAATTTAATGCGAGAAAAAGAAAAACAATGAAAAAACTTATCAATTTGTTGCTAATTAACGCCTGACATTCTGTACATATTTATATTTAATTGTTTGTTCAAAAAGTTAAGAGCAATATATATTGCTATCGCCTCACACTCAATGCCTCTCTCTTTCCCGCCCCCTTGGCTGTCTTGCAGCTGATATCAGCGTCAACAGCAACAACAAGAATAATAACAGCTCAACTGGATCACTTAATTGGCCACCCAAGTGGCATCAACGGCGAGTGCAAGAAAACAACAACAAAGGCATAACAGCCAATTAATGAGCCCACTCGGCAAAACAAAACAAAAAAGTGTGTTCACAAGTCTCTGAGAGAAGCAGGAGGATAATAATAATGATGTTCATGATGATGATGTTGATGATAATGTCAATCGGAACTTATTTTAGCATGGCAAATCGACATTATAAGCAGAATGATTGAACGCCGAAACTCTGAGCAATCAATGCGAATTCGCTTGGCAAAAGCATTAAAGCGTATTTGCTTATTGGCAAATTGTATTGTGAATGCTTTTACATCAACTACAACAACACATTATTCGCATAATACTGAAACTACTTCATAGAATCAAAAATATCTTAAGTCTGTGGGAAGAATTTTCGTAGCAAAAGCTAGACAAACTGAGTCTAACTTGTAAGTGTATTTGTCAGCCGCTTTTGCAATGCTTGAATCACTTGTTTACCATCAACTTTATATATATATATATATATATATATATGTATATATATTTGTGTGAGTTGTGTTTTGATGTGTTGTGTCGTCGGGTTGGCATTGATAATGAGCGTCTTGTTATCGCGCATCATTACAAGCCCATTACAAAGTCAAGCACAACAAGCAAACACACGCACACACACGCACACACACACGCACACACACACGCACATACATATGTGTGTGAGCTTCGCACTTTGTTCTTTGTTCAATATTTGAGCACACAAATATTAACATAAACAAATCGCCTGTCAGTCACAGTCAACAACAAGTGGGCGAAGGGGGTAGGTGTTGTGTGTGTGTGTGTGTGTGCAGGGTAGGTGTTGTGTTGTATGTGTGTGCAACAACTGCTTTCTAACTATGATTATGATATGATTCTTAATGTTTGCAGTCAATATACAACATTTCGATTAAATATCAGCAAGGCGCAAAGCATTTGACAGCTTTTATTCACAGTCATCAATACACACACACACACACACACACACACACACACTATTGTATATTTCTCTCTATTTGTATGTGTTCATAATTGTGCGGGCATTAGTATGATAAATGATATCTAACTCGGCCCGGAAAGCAATCTATCTATCGGGTCCGGGTATGCATTGTCGGCTCGGCTCGGCTCGGCTCTTTGCATTCATTTAGCTGTAGTGCGTTTAGCACAATTAAATACATATATATTATATATATATATATATATATATTTGCAACTATAAGTATGTTTGAATGTATGCGTTTTCGCCATTTTGCTTATTGCTGGGCCGATTTTGTTTGTTCTGGGACACCCTCTGGTCGAGGCTTTGTTGGTTTCGTTTCGCATTGGCATTGATAGTATGCGAGGGTGGTTCAACAAGTTGCATATTCGACACTGATGTTTCTTCACCCCTTTCGCTCTTTTTCGTAACTTTTTTGAATGATTTTCATTGAGTTTTCGGTTTAGTTTCATTTGTTTTTTACAAAAATATTCGACTTAAAGGAAGATATGGAAAAAAAAAATAAAGAATGTTTCACATTTATGTAAATGAAAGCATGCATTAATGGAACCCTCTACACCAAACACACACACTCACACAATTGTGTGTGTGTTATGGCATTTGAATTGATATAAATTACTAAACGCTTGCAGAATCGTCGCTAACTTCCGCACACTGGACGAGTTTTGCAAACGATAATAAATCGCTTGGACTAAACATTATCTGGATATACATAAGTTCTATCGATGCTATTTCCTGCTACCATCCATTGGAATAAACTTAACAAACGCAAATTTCATTGATAATAATAAATTATGCGCTAAAAACAATAAAATCATAGGCCAAAACATATAAACAACAACAACAATGGCATGGGATAAGTCTATGTGGATATTTAGCCAAACAATTTATGCAAATGAATTGTTCACAAGAGCCGAATATGTTGAATATCACATTATATATTCGGTAATGATTCAATTAGCACATGAATTATTATCATTTTTACCATGCGTATAATTTATGTAAAGTTTTCTTAAATGTTATCGCTCAGCACACGCTTCTTCCTCTTCTATGCCGCCATTGTAAAGTTGTTTGGTTCTTTTGTGCTTTGGTCGAAAGGTCAACAAACAACAACAACAAAAATTCAATTGATATAACACAAAAATTCAATTTGATTTAAAAGCAAAGTCCAGCAAATACATTTACAATAGTATAAAAATAAAAAAACAAACAAACAAAGTTCAAGGCCATTTACAACAGCGGAACAAAAAAAAAAAAATCCTATTGTTAAGTATACGACGTTTGGGACAAGACAAAAACACAAAAAACGAACGGAAGGCCGAAAATCATATAAATCAATAAAAATCAGTATTAATAATTGATTGGAGAACAGTAGAGAAATACTGTGGGAAATATTGTCGTATGTCTTTACTAGCTAAATGACAATCAATATCCAGTTACCGCTCCCTCCTCTCATCCGATTACACTCTCCCCTGTGTACTGACTGACTGACCGACTGACCGACTGACTGACTCACTGATGTGCGGTTTGGCCAACAAACAACGAAATTGGTTTACAGAATTCAACTTGAACATGCATGTAGGTGTATATATGTGTGTGTGTGTATATGTGTTTAGTCCAGCAGGAACAAGGAAAATGTAAGCGGATGATTACCACAACTCATTTGGCAGCCAATTAAGTTCCCGAGCACCGCTGCCACAAGCAACAAATCCGATTAAATGTGCTTCACACAATAATGCAGATAATATATCAATATTAATTAAGGCCACAGAATGTCCAGAGAGAGCCAAGGATACAAGGATAGTACAGACAGACACCTTCAAATGTTCTGTACACATGCATTCAAATATTGGAACTTTAAGAACACGTTAGTTGCAAGCATAGGTTGAAGGCATTGTTCCCGTAACATCTGATTATCATTAAAGAATATCGATTCTTTTTTTCACTCAGTTTCAAAATTAATGAGTTTGATCTCTTTTTCACTATCGCTATGTCGTAATAGAAGGGTATTGTGGACTGCCTGTGCTGACTATTTGCACATCATTAGCGTAACTTGTGTAATCAATCACCAATTAACAGTGAAATAATGTTAAAGGTTAACGGTAGCTGTCCCAGCCTACGATGCAACCCTGTCAATCAGAATTCCAGCTCCAGCACGAGAATTCCAAACACTTACTAATTGGTAACTTGATTTTTCCAGATTGAATGTCTATGCAAAAGCGAAGAGGAAATTTATGTGGTTGGCTAGCTGCCAAGTTGGTAATTGGTAATGCATTCCCCTATTCCAACGCTCATAATTGGACACCGTGGATGCGAATTCGATTGGCTCAAAACACAACAAATGTTGGCAAAACGAAATGCAACTTTGGTTGCTCAAGCGAATATAGAAAATAAAGTATAATGAGCCAGGCAACAAAAAGAGTGTTAATAAGTGCAGCAATTAGTGTTGATAAGCGACGACAACAAACCAAGTTATACGCATGTATGTGAATATCTTTGGCGACAGCTGATTAATTGCCAAACATCAACATCGACAACATTTGAACCTATCGAAAAGTCTTGTAATGTTGTTGGCCAGGTGCAAAAGGTTAATGCTAGCATGTTGCAGCTGTCGCTAAGACTCCGCAGTGTCTGGGCGAGTGTGAGAGTTCAGATAGCAGCACTCTACACCATCGTCTGTCTGTACGATAAGCGGCGTTGCAAGCGCCGCATATTTGTCAAACATGGTTGCGGACAAGTCAACTTTGACTTTGAAGCATTTGCGCCTGCGCAATTGCAATGCTGAGAGTCTGGCAACTGGCAACTGGCAACTGGCAACTGGCAACTGGCATCTGGCAACTGTCTGACTTGTCAGGGGGGGGCAACGAGGCGCATGATTTATGTTGAAAATATTCACAAAAAATGTAAGAAAAATAAATGAATAAGAAACTAAACAAAAAAAAGATATGAAAAACGACTCCAATGTTGACAATCGCAATGAGGAAGGCGATGGCGTTGACGCTGCCGTTGATATCGTGTGTGTGAACTGTAGCAAAGTGTCAACTCTTTGGTTATAGTGTGATTGTTGTTGTCTCAGTTCAACACAGTCACACATTAACCCAGCGACCAACTCCCAACATTCATAAATTATTAACATACGTTTCTGTGCCCTGTAACTTTGGAGACTTTCTTGTTGGCATGTCCGAAAAAAAATATTAATTTATATCTATTGCATTGAAAAAGTTTCCAATTAAAGCAATGTAAGACTTTTTTCAATTTCAATCTTAATTTATTGATAAAACAAAAGAATGTTATGAAAGTAAGTAGTTTGGTAAGCAGTTTGGTAAGCAGTTTGGTAAGTGGTTTGGTAAGTGGTTTGGTAAGTACTTCGGTAAGTAGTTGTGTGAGAAATTTAGTAAGTAGTTTTGTAAGTAGATTATAAACTAGTTCAGTGAGTAGTTAAGTAAGTAGTCCAGAAAGTGGTTTAGTAAGTAGTTAGTAATGAGTTTTGTAAGTAGTTTTTCAGCTACTTTAAAACAGTTATGCTAATCTTTAAGCTTGTAACACTTTGATTCTTTAATGTAACAACAAAAAAGTGTCAAACTATGAATTGAAAAATTTAATAAACCATTTTTGCTTGTTCTTCGTCGAAAACTAATTAAATTATTCACTTCAATGCAATACAAAAAAGGATATCGCGTTCCTTTTTAGACCCTTCAAAGATTTTTTTTTTGGGGGCATAACCCAAATAATACAGCTGTTGCAAATAAAACTTCAAAATGTGTTACGTGTTGGCCAAAAAAAAAGAGTCCAAAAGAGACCAATTGCTTGTCGAGTCGCATATTTAACTTGTGTGTGTGTGTGTGTTTTTATACCCTGAAAGGGTATAATGGTTTTGTGCAAAAGTATGTAACAGGCAGAAGGAAGCAACTCCAACCCCATAAAGTATATATATTCTTGATCAGCATCAACAGCCGAGTCGATATAGCTCGCCTAATCCGCGCAGAGTACAAGTTTGTTTTAAATTTTCGATAACTCTTCCCGTTTCCGATATACACATGTGATCGATAACAACAAAATCTTGAATTTGGAAAACTTTTTGATGCAGTTTGAAACATTAGACGAAATAATGACAATCTGTGAACATTTTTATTGAAATCGGTTGAGAAACACCGGAGATATGGAGTATTGAAATTAAGAAGGTATGCACTATACGCGTATACATACATACACTCTTACCCACTTAAAGTATGGGGTTCAGGGTATAGTGTAGTCGAGATTTCGCGACTAGAGCCTTCATACTTGTTTTTTTTTTTTTGCTTTTTTCTGACATTTTTCCAAATGCAAAATCACGTAGCTCGGCGTGTCGAGCATGTGGAGCGACTAAATTGAAGCGTATGTGTGTGTGTGTGTGTGAAACTGTCATAAAAATGAGATAAACATCTTTTTAACAAAAGCAAAATAAAACAAAATATATATATATATATATGTATATATATAAATAAAAGCTACAGCAACAAGAAGACTTGAGCAGCGCGTCTGGAGGCGCACAAGCGTGCTCAAGATTTACGGCTTGTTGGGGCCCGGCAATGGCCATAAAAATAGTTGAAAAAACAATTTGCTTGTGCTCAAAAGCCGGCAGCTGTGTGCGTTCCGTTCCGCTCGTTCCTAGTGCGAGCGAGAGAGAGAGAGACCAAGAGGTTCGTCTTCTTTTTTGTGCTGCATGCGCGAAAATGCATGCAAAATATTGTTGTTGTTAACAAATTAAATGAGCGACACATTTCAGATAAAACGATGCAACGGCAACAACAGGCAGCAAATAGCTGGTCAAGAGTTCAGTTTAATGGCTTTTTGGTTTTGTTTTGTTTTTGGGGCCAACTGGAGAGGAGACTTTATCATCGAGAGCTGTTGACGCATTGCTCCCAAATCAACATGCTAAAATGCACATTTTTTTGTGGGTGAAAAAGTTTTTGTTTACTTCTTGCTGTTCTTTAGCTTATTGCAAATCGGTGTGGGAAGTAAGTGCTGCACACACACACACACACACACACATGTGTATTTAGTATGTGTGTGTGTGTGTGTGTGCGAGTATTAAGTTGATTTAATATCATTGCCTGTTGAGCTTCCTCTTTTTGTGGATTTGTTTTGACTTTTTGATTGTACTCATTGTACACTTGAAAAAAAAAATGTGTTCCAGAACTTAAAAGATGTATAAAAAAATGAAAGTTTAACTTCCTTTACATAATGTTTTACGAAACAAAAATCATTTGTAATCATAAAAACTATATATTCAGAACTTATTTGTTAGAAAATGTTAATACATATTCAAATTACTTGGAAGAATTTAAACAAATACATTTTTTATGTTTCTAAGCACAAAAATTAGTTTTAAAATAAATTTTTTATTCAATACATTTTTGCTTGATATTTATAACATTAAATCTTTTTCAAAACTAGTTTCGTAAAATTAAAAATTATGTGATTTTAGTCTTAACTTTGACCAAATAAACTAGAAGAAAGCTAACTGAGCAAAATTTGTGTGTGACAAATTCTAAGGCATATTTATTGTTTTCCTAGTCTGCACATCCTCACAAAGCGCAGCGAGATCCAAAGCCTCCCCGAATGCTCCACTCTGTTCCCCCTCTGCTATCGATACCCAAAGTTAGTACACGGAACGTGGGAATTCAGCAGCAGAGTTCAACTTGGTTCAGCTCTGTTTAGTTTAGCTTCCCCTCCACCCAAGCATTATCTTCATCATCATCATCATCATCATGATGATCATCAGTATTATTGTCAACATCGTAAATTACAATTCGTTTGCAGCAAAAAAGATTTATCGGCATTGACATTAAGCCCAAGATATTTATTTATTTATTTTGGAGTTGTATTTTTTTTTTTTTTTTTTTGGTTTGTGAGAACGAACTATTGTGAATGGCGAGACTTTTCGCTTAATTTGATTTTTATTGTTGTCGCACGAAGTTATCCAAAGGTTTCCATCTACCAATTCTTATTGAAATTATTCTTTATTCGATTCGAAATGTTGTAAAATGTATTCTTGTGTGTTATTTTTCGGGGTGGGTTAAGTTCTTCAATATATTTGTTGTTGTATTTGCGTTTTAAATAAGACCCGCAGCTAAATAATATACGTAAATTGCAAGTTAATGAGCTCAAGTGGCTATCGCCAAGTCGAGCCACTGCTGTGGGTTTGCGGAGGTGGGGCCAAGTGAAGTGGAATGGAATGATTGGAGTGCTGAAGTGGTTGATAGCGTGTGGGGTTTTTTTTTTTTTTTTTTTTTTTTGTTGTCCGCCCCTAAAGACAAATAAAACGTATAAATTCAAATCAAACAAAACGAATTATGCGCATTTGCGCCCGCATCAAGCAGCTACAGAGGGTGGAGGGGTGGGGAGGGGAGAGGGAGGGTTGCGTGTGGGTGGGCGGTCAGCGAAACAAAAAGCATAACCATGCCCATCAATTACACCAACAACCAACGACCCATTACTCGTGCTCATCAGCGCACTTAACCCTAAGAGATGGCCATTCAGTGAGAGAAAGGGAGAGGGGATGAGGAGAGAGTGCAGTTGCAGTCACCGTTACACTGGAAGTAGTAGTAGTAGAAGCGAGAGCGAGAGAGGGGATAAGGAGAGAGTGCAGTTGCAGTCACCGTTACACTGGAAGTAGTAGTAGTAGTAGGAGTGAGGGGATAAGGAGAGAGTGCAGTTGCAGTCACCGTTACACTGGAAGTAGTAGTAGTAGAAGCGAGAGCGAGAGAGGGGATAAGGAGAGAGTGCAGTTGCAGTCACCGTTACACTAGAAGTCGTAGTAGGAGTAGTTACAGTTAACTATTGGTTGACCTTTAATTACTCACCCCCCCACACCCCCTCCCCCTTTACCCAAACAACCGTCGTCGAATGCCGTTCAAGTGTCAAAATACACTTAGTGCTTAACATAAGAGCAGTTCCTTTTAGGGAGAAGAGCTAAACGAAGATAAGCAGAAAACAAAGCAAAAGAAAAACTTGTATATAGACGAACAGCTTGAGCGACAGTTCATTAAATGCTTGCACCAATTGCGTCGAAATGCACTTAAGTGCGGTGAATATAATATAAGTTATAAGATTGCTGGAGAGCCCTTCAAAACTTTTAATTTTCAACTCAGAAAGCAATCAATGCGATTATTTTTGTAGAAGTTTCACAAAGTATTTGAACCGTATTTAATCGTAATTGACAAGCAACTTCTTTAGAAATCTTCCCAACAAACTTTTGCTATTATTTTTATGAAAAAACTTCGATTAAAGTATCTGCCAGATTAAAAATCAAATTGATCAAATGATAATGAGTTAAAATTTAATCTTACGAATTTATAAATAACACACCTATATGTATATATGTATATACAAATTGCCATTTTTTTGTATTTTTTTTTTTTTAGACGTTTCAATGTCAAAGTCAAAGCTTTAAATGAATCATATGTAAATAAAATTAAGCTTAAGCTTTGATTGGATTCATTTCGTTTTGGGTCTTTTTGTCTCTCTGTCTGTCAATTGTTATTTGTGAACAGTCAATTGTGACTTCATTCACAATATAATGAGAGGCGTGGCTGGTTGTTGTTTTTTTTTGTTTGTTTACGCTTTGGATAATGAGAACCACACAGCCACACACATTAAAGGATTCAAGAGAAAACTATTATGTTTTGTTTGGTTTTGTCCATGGAAAGGGGAATGTCGTGGAATGGAACGCACATTAACAACAGCTGGCGAAGCTTACGTAGTTTTTTTGTTCACTTTTTAATTTTCATTTGCCATAGAAATTAACTTGAAAACATAAAAATAGAGAGCGTTGAAGAAGAAGAAAACAAAGACTAAGACTAAATACATTTCTACACGCAAAATGAAATCGAAACCAAAAATCGAGTTGAACAAATTACAAATGCAATGCGACGGGCCCCAAAAGGGGAAGCAGAGAGGCGAGGGTTGGGGAATGATGTGCCATGAAAATTGAAAATTGTCAAAAAAAAATAAAAAAATAAACAGGAAAAAAAGAAAACAAGAGCAAATGAAAACGAAAACGTCGACAACAAGAAATTAATCAATGTACAAACTGCAGCAACTGCCGAAGAATAATGGAAACGGGACACGAGGGCAACGATAAAAACAACAACAACTAGTATGTAGGTACACTGGGATTGCAGTTTAGGTACGCTCCACACACATGATGGAACAAGGTGGGTTTTGGATGCAACCAGGCAGCTATCTTTTTTTTTGTATTACGCAGCGTTTCAATTGAATTTGTTTTGCAGTTATCACAATGAGTTTCTCCTCTGCCCCCCACCCCCCCCCCCCCCTTTTTTTTGTACCACGTACCAAAATGGAAATGGTACGGTACATATGCGTAACTATTGTCATATTTAGATACAGCCACAAGACACCTACGAGACGTCTCCGACTAGCCACAATGCGTACCAAGTGCCATAAATGAGATCAAATTTGATTTAACTGGAATTTGAGTGTTCAAAAAGCAGTTGAAACTTCAATTCTGAACAATTTTGTCATCGATTGTTTTTAATTATGATAAATAGATTTTTTTCCAAGAATTTCTTACTGTAAAAACTTTAAAAACATTTTTTTCGATCGATTTTAGTTAATTGCTTTCAAAAAATACTTTAATATATTTCAAAAACATAAAGTCAACCAAGTTGTAATTGTTTTTTGTTACAGAGTATCTAGCTAGTTGGTTCACTCTCTCTCTCTCTCTCTCTACATCTAATAACAATCAAGCAATATCTTGTTTGTGTGTGGCCCAAAAGACTTTCGTTTTCATTTTAGTTAAAATCATTTAATCTTCTGCTTGTTGCGTTCCATATATGTATGTATATGTGCATGTGTGCGTGTCTGTGTGTGTTTGTGTGTTTGTCTTGTATGCTGTTTGTTGTGAATGTTTGCCTTGTTGTTGTTTGTCTATGTTATTGTTTGTAGTTGCAGTTAGTTCGTAAATGGGAATAGTTATGTGCAGTTAGTTAGTAAGTTTTTTAAGATTCACTTTCACTGCATGCCGGGCCCATGAGACCAGCCAGACAACTAGCTAATGAATTTTACTTACAACAACAACAGCGGATACCCTGTAAACAGAGTTATAGCAGCATGGGACATTCCCTGAGATATATTTTCGTGGAGTATCTTGCCGTAAGGGAATTTCTTTGGTTTCTTCTTCTAGTACTTCTTCTTTTGCTTGGGATGTATGTACATGTATGTCGGATGTTCGTCAAGTGACAAACAGATGACGCAACTGTTGCCTAAAAACTGATATACAAACAAAAACAACAACAACAAAGGTTCGACAATGTTTTCTTTTTCTACATGTGTGCATGTGTGTGTAATGTGCGTGAGTGTGTGTCTATTTGTTGCTGCTGCCGCTCAATTTCCATTTCGGTTATAACTCAATTTGCTGTCAACGTCAAACGTTTCGTTTCGTTTCGTTTCGTTTCAGGTTCATGTATTCCATGTTCTTTTTTTGTTTTGTTCTCCTGTCGCCATCTCAGCTGGCTCAGTTCCTGTCGTTCTCGCTCGCTCTAACGCTTTCGCGCATGTTGCCCTCTCTAACTCCTTCTATAACGGTGCACACGAAATGATCTGAGAGGAGTTTGTAGTCATGTTTTGTTTGTGTTGAATATTGAAGAAGAAGAAGAAACACATTTGTCGACAAGTTCATCATTATTATTACAGTTTTACTATCTTTGTAACCTTTAGAAATGGACCGTTAATGGCGCCGTTCAAGCATTTAACTGTTTCTTTGAGTGTATATGTGTGCATCTATGCATTTGGCAGCAAACAAATGCTAAACATGTGTTGCAAATGTGGCGACATCTGTCAAACGGTATTTATATCCAATGTACACACACACAGACACAGACACGACAGGCTAATGGATAATGATCAGTTTGAAGATTGAAAAAATAACGCCAAATATCATAACAACAACAAAAGGCGGTCAACTGCACGTTTTTTTCTTTGGTGCATTTCATATTATTAAGTTACAGTTATGCCTCAAAAGTGTGCCCAAAGGGCGAAAGAATTTCAGCGACAGAAACAGAACGAATATTGTATGCCCTTACGAATGAAGATATCAAGGGATCAATTTGAAGGTATTAAATATGATCTTTGAGTACAAAATTAAATCATATTTTTGTACCTTTATAGTTTTGATGACTTTTGGGCATATAATTATTGAGGATCAATGAGTTGTTATATCATTTATTTTATTATGTTTAAGATCTTATTGGTGTTGTGTTACAGAATTTTCGTCGAACTATTGTTATTATAATTGTATTGGGGGGAATGGTGAAGAAAATGCGATGAGGCAAGTATGAAAAGTACATAAACATACATATATGTATATATGTATATATCTGTACTTATGAATATGAAGATCGGTTCAGGTTCAGGTTCAGGTTTGGGGTTTCGGGTTCGGGGTGCGTTTGTTTTTGTAGGCGCTGGAGGCCAAAATTGAAAGCGGCACAAAAAAGCGAACAAATTTTTTTTTCTTTTTCGTTTTTAGCATTTTGTTGTTTTTGATACGATTCGAATTTGGTTTTGGGTTGTGCTTTCTTGCAAGGTCCAGGGTCTCGGTCTTCGGCTGTCGGTCTTCAGTTTGGGGTCTCTTCTTGGTATTGCCAGCTGGCCCTGGGGCCGCATTTCGTGCTGCTTGCTGCCCAGTTTCGGTTGCGGACGCAAATTGCACTTTGATAATGCAGCAAACACACACACACACACACACACACACACATACATTTTATTTGATTTCGTTCGTTTTTTTGTTTGGCTTTTTGTTTATCGTCAATTGCTGCCCGCCTTCTCCTTCTCCATCTGCATCTACTCCACCCTCTTTGATTGCAAAGTTTGTCGTTCTCGCTATCAAAAGTACAAATAAGTAAGTAGTTCCAGGAACTGCGAAAGCAAACCTCACAAAACATTGAAATGCAACTGCTGCGTGTTGAATTTTGAATAAACATGACGCATGAGAATGAAACCTTTGGAACCTTTGAAGAAGCGAACGCCGAAGGGAGAGCGAGCGAAAAAATTACAATAATAAATAAATAACAAAATTGTGCGGAACAAACGAAAATGGGCAGGAAACACGACAAGGAATCGGGCAGACTGGATAAGATCGAAGAAGAAAGAAAAACCAAACGGAATTCAGACAATAAGAAGAAGCAAATGTCACGAAATGGACTCATTCCAAATTCACTGTTCCTAATGCGAACACAAATGCAGCACAGGGCACAAAAAAAAAAAAAAACAGGAAAAAAAAAAAAGGAAAAAAAAAACAGAAAAAGAAATGCACATTAATTTGTTATTGTTCTTTGTGTTTTTACCTTCTTTCTTCGTATGTTTTTTTTTTTTTCGCAGCACTTCCTCGCGGTTCTTTCGTTCTCTATCACTCTCTATTACTACTGTATGTATGTCTTGCGATCACGATGACGATTGTGTTCTGCTATTCTTTTTTAACTGCTTCTTCTTTCGTTTTGTTTTTATTTTTGTGTTGTGTTTTGTGAAGGTATAGTCACTGCACTTTTGTTTTTGCCGTTTTGCTACTTTTTTTATTTTTTTTGCTATGACAGCTGCTGTTCTTATTTTTTTTGTAGTTGCTTCAGTTGCTTTCTTTTGTCAATTGCAGTTTGTTTTTGTTACTGCTTAGAACACACAACATATACATAAACACAGATAGAATGTGCAAGCGTACGTTTTTTTTGTATTTATTTATTTTCAACTTGCACACGCTTTCGACTGTCGTTTGTTTGACTCTGCACTTGTTGCTTTATTGTTGCTGCTCTTTGTGCCAACATCGACGCCGACGCCGCCGCCTTTCCGGCAGGAGAAGACAAACACACAGACCGAGCGAGAATCAAAGGCACACAGAAAAAAAAAAACAAATAACAACACCACAAACACTCAGTTTGAAAAATCACACACGCGTAATGGTTTATTTGGCAATTGTCGCAAAACAAAAATTCATATGTATTATAATCTTTCTCAGAACAACTCAAAGGCAATTGCAATTGCACCGCGAACTGCAGTGATGATGATTTTAATTCGAAATATTTTACAATACTGACGGCAAACGCACGTCCTCACGCTGCGACTTCTGAAAATATACTGTTCTGCTAATCTACAGGCGCTGTTAGTTGAGAGAAGCTGTTGCATACTCAACTGAGCTGTTTAGCACTCATTTGAGCTGTTCGCCGCTTCTCGCTGTTAGCGCTCAGAGAGTCTGTTAACTTAACAGCTGTACTCTCTCAGAGAGCGATAGTGCCAGTAATGCCGCTGTGCAACGTGTATGCTGCGTTTTGTAGGCTCCTTCTTTCTCCATCAAGATCTGCCGTTAATCATCTAGTTGTTGTGTTTAGTGTTATCTTCACGTACATGGTGTTTTTAGTTCAATTTGGCTCAATTAAATACAGCACTTGTGGCATTTTGTGTGAACATCAAACTATTATTAAAACTGCATGCACATGTACAAATGTAGTATAATATTTTTGCGCACTTATTGAACATTTTTATATGCATTTGTATGTACATATGAATGTAACTAAACGCTTTACGCTTTTGTAAGCGTAATATAAACAGAACGCTCGGCGGACCGTGCTTTTGGGTTGTGCACAAATGGTTGCTACTGTAGCGATACAAACAAAATTTTATGAATGAAACCTGAAAATGAAGAGGCAGTCGAATCGAACGAAGCGCAGCTCCAAAGAATGCGAGAGCATCGATCACAAAAACATAGAAAAAGAGAGAGAGAGAGCAAATGCACTTCTCATTCCAGTGTTGAACATAATGAGATAAATAAATACAAGATACCCAGTAGAAATTATAGGAATGTATTTTGTGATGTAATTTCACAGATAAATGGTTTTTGATGATGTGTAGAGAATTAACGCAAACATATGTAAGTGCAAGCTGGCACGTGATGCTAGGGCTAAAGCAAAGGTATTTATATGTATATGAGTATGTGTATATGTGCATACAATATTCAAACGGTACTTTTAACCCGTGCCATTTCTAGCGTCAATGGTATGGAAAGAGAGAGAGCGAGAGTCAGGTTTTAAAATGCATTGCCGATTTTAGTACCTTTTTTCATGTTAAATTTTCTTGGTTGACAAGAACGTGGAAACACACACATACATATAACACAATGGACTCAGGCTCACACATTTCACACAATTCAGGCATGACGCAAAAAAATAGAAGAAAAGGTCTGCTCCGATGTTCTTGTCGTTGGGTTTTTGTGTTGCCCATTCAAATCGCAAATGCTAAATAACAGCACTTGGGTATTGGAAGTTAGGACTTCGTCGCCTGGAATCGTCGGCGATAAGTTGGCACCGTTCTGCTTCTTATAGTTTTTTTTTGCTGTTGTTGTTGCTGATGCTTCAGAGAATTGAGATCGGAGCAAACGCATGACGCACCCGCATACACAAACGTACTCAATAATAAAAACAACACTGAGAGCGAGGGTGAGCGCGTCTGAGTGTACAGTGGCGTTTTAGATAGAGAGAGAGAGAGGAGTAGAGGGAGCGAGTGAGGCTTAGAGAGATGGCGTTAGCTGATTGAGAACAATAGCGGCACCGGAAATTATTGCATCTGTTGTTTTGTGCTGTTTCTGCTGCTGCTTGCTGCTGTTGTTGTTGTTGCTGCTGCTACTTCTGTTGCTGTTGCTATTGCTATTGCTGCATCTCCACCATGCCGCTCCTTTTCAGTATCTTCTTTATTGCGGCAACTACATGCATAGCTATGTATATGTATGTATGTGTTTGTATATTACTTGTATTTTGTTTTGCTTCTGCGTTTGTTTTTACTATTCCAGCTACACTTGAATTGTTTTCAGACATTGCTTTTGAGTTCTGCTGAAATTTTCAATTGCTGGCAAAAATGAAATAAACATTGTCCCCGCCGCACTCTGCACTCTGCGCTCTGCGCACTTGAACAAACGACAAGCCGGGACGCCTGCGCGCAAAGCCGTTCACAGCCGCCGATGTCGACGTCGACGGCGACGGCGACGGCAACGTTAGCTTCAAATGCAAAGTGCAATTGAGCCCCTCCGCTCTTCCTGTTTGCTTGCCGTTCATAACAATGGACAAAAAACACTCAATGTCGCCGTTTGCACAGCCCTGGAAGGCAATTCATTGGATGCTGCTGCTGCTGCTGCTGCCTCTGTTAAACTATGTGCGCTCGCATTTCGCAACTGTTAACTTTAACAGCGGAAGTTAATGCGCATGTTTCCCAATGGCTGCTACGCAATGTGTGCAAGAGTGCAAGTGTGTATGTGTGTGTGTGATATGTGGAGCACAAACAAAGCTAGCACAGGTGCATCCTCTAGCTGATAAGCTGATTGGAGCAGCAACAAACCGTTGCGCTTGTGCAACAGAACAATGCAGCTGCAACAAGGGGCCCGAACTACGAACTTTTCAACTACGCCAGCACAAAAAACATAAACATACACTTAATAGAATACAAGAAATATATAAGAAGTATATATATATATATATATATATATATATGTGTATATGTTTTTTTTTTTAGAGATATAGAACTTTGAAATGGAATAAAACAAATGATTTTCAAAATAAATTTGCACAATTTGGAAGCGTTGTTCAGGCGTCAGTCTATTCATGTTGAAATGCCAAACCAAACTAAACATAAATCACTTAACAGCTAACAAAATGGCCGCCAGTTGAAAAAAGTGTTGCCAACTTCAAGTTCTATACCTCTAAAAAAAACACCCTTGATATATATAAAGTATATTTATTTCAAGAAAAGCTTTGAATATAAATAACAAAATTCAAGAACGATCATCTGATGTGTGTATGCTGTTTTCTTCGAGTGTATAAACTGGTATTTAGCAAGTGTAGTTCTCGTTGTTCTTGAGTAAGTAAGTCGTGTAAGGGTAAGGTAAGATAAGTATGAAATCAAAGTTAAGATACAGATACAAATACACAGATACAGATACACCGATATGGTACTGCAGACAAAGATGCAAATGCAAACAACTGGCTGAGTTTTCTTAACTTTCTCAACTGTGCGTTCATTCATGTAATTTCGCTTTTTATTTGCTTGCCACTGTCTGGTGGCACCTTAAGAAGCTGCACAGTGTCTGTGCGTGTGTGTGTGAAGAAGAGACAGAGTGGAAGGGAAGGAGATTCTTGCCTATGAAGCATGTGAATCTCAAGCATTTCTCTTCTCGATGTTTCTTCTTTAGTTTTTGTTTTTTTTTGCCATATTGCTGCTGTTGAAAATTAAAGATAATTATGATTGCCAACAACAACAACACAATAGACTGTATGTTGTACCTGAAGTTGCCACAAACACACACACACACACACAGACGCACACATTACTGAAATCATTCATGCTGCAAAAGCGAAACACAAGCGCCTGTATCTGTGAAGTATCTGGGAAGTATCTGTTAGATACGCATCGTGGCAGGGGCAGCGAACACAACAAATGATAATGATAAAAAGACAAAACCTACCCAAAAACAGGTAAGAACATTATTCAATGCTATGTTTTTTTTTGCTTTTTGTATTGTACAATACATAAATAAATTGAAAATAAGCACAAGACAAACGATGTAGTACAAAGGCACAGGGAGGGAGGGAGGAGCGATAGAAAGAGAGAGAGAGAGGGGGCGGACAGGCTCTTGAATCATGAACTGATGAACTGGCGCTGATAACAACCAAAGCCACAGATAGAACAACAACAACGAGCAGGGGCAAGGGCCAAGGGGCAAGGGAACACACATAAGCACACTGTTAGAAAATGCTTGGCTGTTGTTGGGTGCAAGAAATTAAGACAAATCAAACAGGTTTTTCTGCTCACTTGTCAGCCACAACGCGTTTTTCCCTTCTTCAAAGACAGCCGCAGCCAGCCATAAAACGAGTAGAAGAAAAACCCATCGAAAACCCAAAAATAAAACCCACAAAAAAAAAAAATGTGACGGAAAACATCAGGAAGCAAGCAACAGCTAGCAAGCGTATTTTCCACGTTGCAGGTAGGACGAATGGAAAATGAGTTTGTAATTGGATGAAATGAACAAGTCACTTTGGGCTTGGCCTAAAGTCGTTCGATCAACTCAACAACAACAACCACAAACAACCCCATCGCGTGCAACCCTTAGGAAAGCGCAATGTTAACCGCAAATAAATCAAAGTGACAACAACGATAATGAATGAGTCAATGAATGCATGAATGAATGCAGTTTGAATAGATTTTGAGTGCGTCCCCCCACCTCTCGCACTCTTGATGCATTGATAAAGCAAGAAATAAAATGCGTCGCACATATATATATGTATATACTGTAAGGATCCTATCCTGTTGACAGACATGTGCTTTGCCTGTCAATTGTTGCGCTTTGATTTGATTCGATTACATTTCTTTTACACGACTCGTTAAGCAGGTAAACAAATGACACACACACACACACACACACACAGTGAAACTGTGAACTCTGACCCCCCACATGACACTGGATTTGACCTGTTGCGATATTGATAAGCTCAACATGTGTGCAAACACTTCACAAACAATATATTCATTCACTAAGCACGCAATATTTATACTAATTTGATCAACTTTAATCAAATTCAAATCAAAATTCGCTTAAAATAGCACAAGGATCTTGAACTCACAATATATTCACTTGTGTGCGCATTTTGAATCAAATCCAATTTTAGTGTACATCTACGATTCATTTTCTATCGTTTGGCATTCAAATTAGATCGCTATCGAATAAGGTTTGGGCTGTGCCTTGATAGCAGTCAGTCAGTCATGGACAATTTCAGGTATATAAGGTATTTATCGTAGTTCAAATGATGAATCGAATATATAAACCGACTACGGTTCATTTTCTGTCGTTTCGGATTCAAATTTGATCGCTATCGAATAAGGTTTGGGCTGTGCGTGTGTGTGTCATTTGTTTACCTGCTTAACGAGTCGTGTAAAGAAATGTAATCGAATCAAATCAAAGCACAAACAACTGACAGGCAAAGCACATGTCTGTGGACGGGATAAGGATCCTTACAGTATATATACATATATATATGTGGAACGCGTTTATTTCTTGCTTTATCAATGCATCAACATTGCGAGAGGTGACGCGCGAAAATCTATTCAAACTGCATTCATTCATGCATTCATTGACTCATTCATTATCGTTGTTGTCACTTTGATTTATTTGCGGTTAACATTGCGCTTTCCTAAGGGTTGCGATGGGGTTGTTTGTGGTTGTTGTTGTTGAGTTGATCAAACGACTTTAGGCCAAGCCCGACTGACTTGTTCATTTCATCCAATTACAAACTCATTTTCCCATTCCCCCTACCTGCAACGTGGAAAATATGGCCTTTGCTGCTGTTGCTTGCTTGTAATATTTTGCGTCACATTTTTTTTTTTGTGGGTTTTATTTTTGGGTCTTCGATGGGTTTTTCTTCTACTCGTTTTATGGCTGGCTGCGGCTGTCTTTGAAGAAGGGAAAAACGCGTTGTGGCTGACAAGTGAGCAGAAAAACCTGTTTGATTTGTCTTAATTTCTTGCACCCAACAACAGCCAAGCATTCTAACAGTGCCTGCTTATGTGTGTTCCCTTGCCCCTTGGCCCTTGCCCCTGCTGGTTGTTATTTGTGTCTATATCTGGCTTTGGTTGTTATCAGCGCCAGTTCATCAGTTCATATTTCAAAGAACATATAGCCCCTTCTCTCTCTATGACCCTCCCTCCCTCCCTGTGGCTTTTGTACTACATCGTTTGTCTTGTGCTTATTTTCAATTTATTTATGTATTGTACAATACAAAAAGCAAAAAAAAACATCACATTGAATAATGTTCTTACCTGTTTTTGGGTAGGTTTTTGTCTTTTTATCATTATCATTTGTTGTGTTGCACTCCCCTCCCACAATACATATATAAACAATACTTCCCAGATCTTTCACAGATACAGGCGCTTGTGTTTCGCTTTTGCAGCATGAATGATTTCAGTAATGTGTGCGTCTGTGTGTGTGTGTGTGTGTTTGTGGCAACTTCAGGTACAACATACAGTCTATTGTGTTGTTGTTGTTGGCAATCATAATTATCTTTAATTTTCAACAGCAGCAATATGGCAAAAAAAAACAAAAACTAAAGAAGAAACATCGAGAAAAGAAATGCTTGGGCATCCTTCATAGGCAAGAATCTCCTTCCCTTCCACTCTGTCTCTTCTTCACACACACACGCACAGGACACTCTGCAGCTTCTTAAGGTGCCACCAGACAGTGGCAAGCAAATAAAAAGCGAAATTACATGAATGAACGCACAGTTGAGAAAGTTAAGAAAAACTGAGCCAGTTGTTTGCATTTGCATCTTTGTCTGGGTGCATATGCGTATACTGCTCTGTGTATTTGTATCTGTATCTTAACTTTGATTTCATACTTATCTTACCTTACCCTTACACGACTTACTTACTCAAGAACAACGAGAACTACAGTTGCTAAATACCATTTATACACTGAGAAGAACAGCAGCACATCAGATGATCGTTCTTGAATTTTGTTATTTATATTCAAAGCTTTTCTTGAAATAAATATATTTTATATATATGAGGTTGTTTTTTAGAGGTATAGAACTTGAAGTTGGCAACACTTTTGTTAGCTGTTAAGTGATTTATGTTTAGTTTGGTTTGGCATTTCAACATGAATAGACTGACGCCTGAACAACGCTTCCCTCTGCAAATTTATTTTGAAAATCATTTGTTTTATTCAAAGTTCTATATTCTAAAAAAAAATAACATATACACATATATATATATATATATATATACTTCTTATATATTTCTTGTATTCTATTAAGTGTATGTTTCTTTTTTTTGTGCTGGCGTAGTTGAAAAGTTCGTAGTTCGGCCCCTTGTTGCAGCTGCATTGTTCTTGTGTCACAAGCGCGACGTTTTGTTGTACTCCAATCAGCTTATCAGCTAGAGGATGCACCTGTGCTAGCTTTGTTTGTGCTCCACATATCACACCGGCCCCATACACACTTGCACTCTTGCACACATTGCGTAGCAGCCATTGGGAAACATACACATAAACTTCCACTGTTAAAGTTAACAGTTGCGATGCGCCACATGAGGGCACTAGCAGCAGCAGGCAGGCAA
>JAWNNV010001108.1:0-38123 GCA_035044485.1 Scaptomyza reducta | reverse complement strand
GAACCTATAACTTTGTCAAATGTTTCCCAACCTATAACTTTGTCGAAACTTTCCGAACCTATAACTTTGTCAAAACTGAACCGATTTTCAAAAGGAAAATCGTTTTAGTCGTGGCTCGATTTCAATAAGAATACTACAATCATAGTTTAAAATGTTTTTTTTTTCGAAATGCATGTCAAAACTTTCCGAACGTATAACTTTGTCAAATGTTTCCAAACCTATAACTTTGTCAAAACTGAACCGATTTTCTAAATGAAGGGCGTTTTTAGTAGTTGCTCGATCTCAATAATAATACTGCATTCATAGTTGGAAATGTTTTTTTTTTCGTAATTTATGTCAAAACTTTCCGAATCTATAACTTTGTAAAATTTTTCCGAACCTATAACATTGTAAAAACTTTCCGAACCTATAATTTTGTCGAAACTGAACCGATTTTCAAAAGGAAAGCCGTTTTATTCGTGGCTCTATCTCATTAATAATTCTGCATTCGTAGTTGGAAATGTTTTTTTTTTTCGTAATTCATGTCAAAACTTTCCGAACCTATAACTTTGTCAAATTTTTCCGAACCTATAACTTTATCAAAACTTTTCGAACCTATAACTTTTTCAAATTTTTCCGAACCTATACCTTTGTCAAAACTGAACAGAGTTTCAAAAGGAAAATCGTTTTAGTCGTGACTCGATCTCAATAATAATACTGCATTCATAGTTGGAAATATTTTTTTTCCGAACCTATATTTTTATCAAACTTTTCCGAACCTATGTTTCAAAACCTATAACTTTGTCGAAACTGAACCGATATTCAAAAGGAAAGGCATTTTAGTTGTGGCTCGATCTCAATAATAATACTGCATTCATAGTTGGAAATATTTTTGTTTCGAAATTCATATCAAAACTTTCCGAACCTATATTTTTGTCAAACTTTTCCGAACCTATAACTTTGTCAAATGTTTCCAAACTTATGAAGAGATTTGGGCACTCAAAGAATTTTTGCAGGAGGGCGTTCACCTGCATGAAATGTGCAGGTGAACCTCCCTCAACGGAATGTATCAAGCCAAGGCAAGTTGCGCCTAACTGCATCAACTGTGGTGGGTAGCATATTAGCTCCTACACAGGTTGCCCTACTTTCAAGAAGTTACGAGCCCAGATGGCATCAAATAGGGCGATTGCTGGATTAAGGAGTGGCCAGCAACAACAACAGCAGCAGCCTCAACAGAAACAGCAGCCACAACATAAACAACCACTAAGCAGACAACAACACCACAAGCTCAACTGGACAGACAACCGGCTGAGCTACAGACAAGTACTACGTGGCGGCTATACTCCTGATGGAGTAGAACCGCCTAGGCTGAAGAGGAGGCAGCAGCTTCCGCAACAGCAACAGCAACTACAACGGCGTCAACAGCAGCAACCAAAGGCTGCACATAAAACGCCTAAACAGCAACAACAACAACAGCGGTCAACACAAGCCAATGCCAGGAGGCCTCTCTTCCGCCGGTTGAACCATATCAACCCGGCGGAGAGGAACCTGGTAAGCTATCAAAATAAGCTGCGTGAGGAGCAGGCAGGGCAGCATCAGCAAGCGTCAAATAAGCCCACAGAAAGTTCCGAAAAAGAACAACTGATAAGGCTGGAGGAAATTTGAAATTTTATTAGAAAAAATTTCAACACTAATAAAATACATTAACAAAAATAAAAATAACGCAAATAGTAGTTGTATGTCAGTGTCGTCCGCAGATGACTGCTACTACAATTAATTACAATAATGCTAAAATATGACGAACATAATAAATAAAATAACACAATATAAAGCAAAAAATCCTCATACCTGCAAATATATATATAAAAAAAAAAATTATTAGTAAATATGAAAAAAATAATATAAACACTTATACACTTACCTGTATATTTGTAAAATTCCTCAAAGATTTAAGAAAAAAATGGAAAAGGATTAAAATATGAAATCAAAATTAATGCACATTTACTTACCTTGTTTATGTCGCAATAAATCGTCAAACCTGCAAATAAAAAGAAAAAATAAAATAAAATAAACAGAAGGATTAAAATTAACTCAAATAAAAAATTTTAGTTACACTACTTACCCTGTTAGTGTGATAGAAAAATCCTCAAAACCTGCAAATAAAATAAAATAATTATTAATAAAAAAATTTTATACTTACCTGGTTCGTCTAATGGAGCTATGGGTAGATTACGGCAGCATGATGTTTGGCATTATGGCCACATAAATACATAGATAACTCCTAGATGCTGGAGTGTATTCCAATCCATGAGCCAATACTGGAGAGATGTCACCGGCAGGATGGTCGAACACCTAGCTCCCATCCCTTCAACTGGACTCCACTTCGATGCAACAATTTCATCCAATGGAGGACCCACGTTGCGTGGCAGGCGGCGTGGTGTGGCCTCTAAAACAGGCACTTTTCTCACTGTCTGGATAATGCGGCTACCAACGTCGTTTTTACGACGATTCCATGACGAATCCAGCGATGAAACCTGCAATTAAAAAAACAATTAATATACATCCCTAAATTGATACAATTTATATGTATACTTATATGTTTGCACTACTAAATTGGCATGGCTTACACATGCCAAACCACACTCAACTGCGGGCGAGTTCATCGCAAAAAAAAAACGCTCCGTGTTCTTATTACTTATTCCTACTTACAGTGAATTGTATATTTGGCTGCGGCCAAGTATATAATAGCGCCGCCATCACGGAAATTTTAAGTGCAAATTAATTGCACATTAAATGACAATTAAAAGCAATTAAAACAACTAAAACGAACAAGTAAAACGGCCGCCATAACCAAAACGAAAGGGGGCGTGAATTAAAACGAAAATTACGTGAAAAAATCGCGAAAAAATCTTCTAAAATTAAATAAATTAAATTTAATATATATATACAGTATGTCAATAAAGTGTTTTCGCGTGAAAAAAAATGCATGTTTTTTCACTTCACAGGCAAAAATATAACTGTAATATGGCTCTTAAAATTTTTTTGAAATTATATTATTTATTTATTGCTTAATAATATATTTAAACAAATTTGATTATTCATTAAAAAACAAAAAAGTTATAACAAAAACAAATTAACTCTAACTAAATTTGACTGTCAAGAACGTGTTTTCGTCTTTGCTATTCTTGCATTCTTTCGTCTTTCTTGCTAGTACAGTTATAGTTACAGTTATTTTTGCATAGCGGGTCATCATGTGCGCATATTTAAAGCAAATTTTGTGCATTTTAAAAATTGTACTAGTTGAATGCAGACACTTACAGCCGTGTTTAAAAATTCATTAAAATGCCTGGTAAAAGAATTCCGTTTGATGTCGTCCAACTGGTTTATTACAACCATACCATCGGCAAATCTACCAAAGACATTGCCAATATGCTCCAGCTCCAACACAGAACTGTCCAAAACATAATACGGCGGGCCAAAACTGAAAATAGACTAGAAAATAAGGTAGCAAGTGGAAGACCGCCAAAACTGTCACATAGAGCATCGCGTGGAATAATGCAAAAGGTAAACCAAAACCCGATGATCTCGACTAGAATTCTGGCGATTGAGACTACACTAGAGTGTGGAGTTAATGTTTCTCACGAAACAGTCAGAAAAACAATAATAAGCCATAATTTCACGTCCCGGTCAGCTAGAAAGAAACCAATGCTGTCTGCAGTAAACGTGGAAAAACGCCTTTCCTTCGCTTCTGGCCATTTAAACACACCGCAAAGCTATTGGAATGATGTTATATTCTGTGATGAGACCAAGATAATGCTGCATTACAACGAGGGATCCAATAGAGTATGGCATGTTTTTTAAGCAAGGGAGTGGGCGATTTGGTGTTTATTGAAAACACAATGGATGCTGTTCAGTATCTTAACATTTTAAAGGAAAATTTAAAGAACAGCGCTAATAAATTTGGGTTTGATCGCAGCTTTAAGTTTTATCAAGATAACGATCCCAAACATAAAGCTTCCAATGTGCGACTGTGGCTGCTATATAACTGCGGAAAAGTTATTGAAACTCCACCCCAGATATCAACCCAATTGAACATTTGTGGGCATATCTAAAAAAGAAGGTCGCACAAAGACGCCTCACATCACGGCCCATGCTAAAAAGTATAATTTTAGAAGAGTGGAGCAATATACCAATAGTATACATAGATAAATTAGTTAATTCAATGAGTTCAAGACTTAATGCTGTTGTTACAGCCAAGGGCTATCACACTAAATATTAAAAAATATATTTCATAAGTTAAGCTTTATGTTACTACCCGATCCTTAAAGACGAAAACACTTTCTTGACAGTCAAATTTAGTTAGAGTTAATTTGTTTTTGTTATAACTTTTTTGTTTTTTAATGAATAATCAAATTTGTTTAAATATATTATTAAGAAATAAAGAAATAATACATAAAAAATTTCAAAAAAATTTTAAGAGCCATATTACAGTTATATTTTTGCCTGTGAAGTGAAAAAACATGCATTTTTTTCACGCGAAAACACTTTATTGACAGACTGTATACGTGTATATATACGTATATATATATGATCGTGCAAATCGCGTGATCTAATATAAAATGTGTGAATGCCGCAATTCAAACGACAGAAAAAGGTGTCCCTGGCAACCAGAGGGCGATGGTATAAGGCCGCTCTGGAGAAGCTGAAGGCGATAAAGGATGCACTTTCCAGGGTCCGTGGAGAAGAATCCCAACGAGGAAGCAGCCAGAAATAATGGGGGTGAGTGTAATATGTCAGATATGCCCACCCAGGCTCCCGGTGGGACAGGATCAGTGGAGGCGTCGGTCCATGGGTCGTGGTTTGACCTACAGATCGGCGTTGAAACTGCCCAAGTCAGCTCTCCCAAGAGCCCCCTCCAGAAGACGCTAGCCGAGTTCGAGCTGAGCTTCGGAGACTATTTTGCGCATAGCGCATCCCCGTGAGACACACACACACACAGCCAGAAAAATGCGGCGAATTCAAATTTGGCGCATAAAAATAATTGCGCCAATAAGGACAAGAATAGAACTCTCCCGCTCTCACTCATACACACTCGCGCTCTCACACGCGCTCACACACATGCACACTCGCGCTCTCTCACACACGCACTCATTCACTCAACCGCAAACACGCTCAAACGTTGAGTCGAATGCTAAGAGCGCGCAGCTGAACACACATACAAACATAAACATAGACAAGAGAACGAGAGACAGTAAACACATAAATAAAATGACGATGGCAAGCAGAAATACAGGCGCTGACCTACGACAACAGCAAACAGCTCAGCAGCAATAACAACAAGAACTAAAACAGCTGCTATTGCAGCTACGGCAAACTGACGACGCTCACCCCACCCCCCTCTAAAGAGAATATGCTTAGAGTCGTAGTGGGAGGGGTTGTGTGGTTAATAGATGACGACGACGGAGTGCAAATATTGAAAAATTCCACACCGGAATTTAAAAGTGGATTTGCCCGACAGATCCATAAGGAGGCTAGAGGCAAACGCATCGCCAACGAGCTGGCCACCCAGCAGCAACAACAGCAGGAACAACAGTTATCGCAACAACATCAACAACAGCTACAACCACAGCCACAACAACAACATGAAACCTGCAAGGTAGAGTGAGAATCCGCTCACTATACCTTGCCCACGTCCCTAACATCATGGACACAATAAATAAATTAAAAAATAAACAAACCACAAAATCAGCCTTCGACAGCGGACTACGGATCCACTGCGAGGATATAATCACGTACAAATCTGTGCTGGATGCCTTGGTGGAGGATAGCATCCAGACACACACCTATCAGCCAAAAAACGAGAAAGGAATGAGAGTAATTATACGGCATCTTCACCACACTACGCCGTGCGAATGGATCACTGACGAGCTGAAAACTCTCGGCTTCTCAGTTAGATTCATTAAAAATATTAAACATCGATTTAATAAGAGGCCATTAAACCTTTTTGAGGTCGAGATCCGGACGATGGAGCATGGCGGCCACGAAAAGGTTTTTCAAATTACCCAGTTGGGCAACCAGGCGGTCACGGTGGGGAGACAGGAGAATTCCCGTGACACGCTACAGTGCCACCTGTGAACACCCCTCAACGGAATGTACCAAGCCAAGGCAAGTTGCGCCTAAGTGCATCAACTGTGGTGAGCAGCTCCTACAAAGGTTGCCCTACTTTCAAGAAGTTACGAGCCCAGATGGCATCAAATAGGGCGATTGCTGGATTAAGGAGTGGCCAGCAACAACAACAGCAGCAGCCTCAACAAAAACAGCAGCCACAACATAAACAACAACTAAGCAGACAACAACACCACAAGCTCAACTGGACAGACAACCGGCTGAGCTACAGACAAGTACTACGTGGCGGCTATACTCCTGATGGAGTAGAACCGCCTAGGCTGAAGAGGAGGCAGCAGCTTCCGCAACAGCAACAGCAACTACAACGGCGTCGACAGCAGCAACCAAAGGCTGCACATAAAACGCCTAAACAGCAACAACAACAACAGCGGTCAACACAAGCCAATGCCAGGAGGCCTCCCTTCCGCCGGTTGAACCATATCAACCCGGCGGAGAGGAACCTGGTAAGCTATCAAAATAAGCTGCGTGAGGAGCAGGCAGAGCAGCATCAGCAAGCGTCAAATAAGCCTCCAGAAAGTTCCGAAAAAGAACAACTGATAAGGCTGGTGGCGAAATTTGAAATTTTATTAAAAAAATTTCAAAACTAATAAAATACATTAACAAAAATAAAAATAACGCAAATAGTAGTAGTATGTCAGTGTCGTCCGCAGCTGACTGCTACTACAATTAATTACAATTAATTACAATAATGCTAAAATATGACGAATATAATAAATAAAATGACACAATATAAAGCAAAAAATCCTCATACCTGCAAATAAAAAAAAAACAAGTAAGAAGGGTCTAGTCGAGAAATCCCGACTAGACTGTACCCTTAACCCTATACTTTACGAATACAGTCAGTGCTTGCAAGTATGTGTGTGTGTGTGTGTGTACGCGTATAGTGCATACTTACTTAATTTCAATGCTCCATATCTCCGGTGTTTCTCAACCGATTTCAATAAAATTTTCACAGTTTGTCATTATTTAATCTAATCATTCAAACTGCATCAAAAGTTTTCCAAATTCAAGATTTTGTTGTTATCGATCACATATGTATATCGGAAACGGGAAGAGTTATAGAAAATTTAAAACAAACTTGTACTGCCTAGGGACTAGGCGAGCTTATGTTTCAAATCTCAAGTCTCTAGCTCTTATAGTCTCTGAGATCGACGCTTTCATACATACGGACGGACAGACGGACGGACGGACAGACGGACAGACGGACGGACGGACAGACGGACAGACGGACATGGCTATATCGACTCGGCTGTTGATGCTGATCAAGAATATATATACTTTATAGGGTCGGAGATGCTTCCTTCTGCCTGTTACATACTTTTGCACAAATCCATTATACCCTTTTTACCCATTTTCAATGGGTTAAGGGTATAAAAATGGAAAAGAAGGATTAAAATATGAAATCAATATTAATGCACATTTACTTACCTTGTTTATGTCGCAATAAATCGTCAAACCTGCAAAAAAAAGAAAATAAATTAAAATAAACAGAAGGATTAAAATTAACTCAAATACAAAAATTATAGTTACACTGCTTACCCTGTTAGTGTGACAGAAAAATCCTCAAAACGTGCGAATAAATTAAAATAATTATTAAAAAAAAAATTTTTTATACTTACCTGGTTCGTCTAATCGATCTATGGGAAGATTACGGCAGCATGATGTTTGGCATTATGGCCACATAAATCGATAGATGACTCCTAGATACTGGAGTATATTCCAATCCATGAGCCAATACTGGAGAGATGTCACCGGCACGATGGTGAGCACCTAGCTCCCATCCCTGCAACTGGACTCCGCTTCGATGCAACAATTTCATCCAATGAAGGACCCACGTTGCGTGGCAGGCGGCGTAGTGTGGCCATCAAAACTTTTCTCACTGTCTGGATGATGCGGCTACCAACGTCGTTTTTACAACGATTCCATGACGAATCCAGCGAAGAAACCTGCAATTAAAACAACAATTAATATACATCCCTAAATTGACACACAATTTATATGTATACTTATCTTATTTGCACCGCTACATTGGCATGGTGGTACGTTCTATTCTTAGTATGCTACTGGTTCATGGGCTAAACGGAGTGAATACGACCAGTTATTGTTTCGTACTGAATTTTTTTAGTAAAAATCATGGGTTATATACAAAATATGGTCTGCTTAAGATTACGTAATTTGTTTATAAGTTTGACCAAAATTTAATGTAATTCTTAACGCTGCACAATATTACGTGCATAAGTATAAGTTCCCTCTGTCGTTCCTGAAGCTCATCGTAGCCCAAGATTTCCATGTCTTTTGCTGTTGTAGTCTCCAGTCGCTGCATGGTCGCTTTATTGTCCTCCATGTTTCCAAATCGGGCATATGATGTCAATAGTAATCAGACTGTTGCGTATTGTCGTTCCCGCCTTTGCTATTAGTAACCCAGTATTGTATAGCTGGATATCTGATGTTTCATCGGTGCAGACTGCAGAGAATTTCAATGGAGTCTTTGTTGCAAATATCCAACGGTTCATCCTATACATTTTCTGACATATGAATAGTTTATTGATACTTTCAATCTGGCAGAATGAATCTATCTCGTTGTGGAACAGTTGCATTTCGCAGCTCATGTCAATAGAGAATAGTGCTTGTTTGTTGTAACAAATGAAATCATTTTTGGATCTTTGATGATAGTTTTCCATGTCGTCCGTAGTCAACGTCACATATTTATCCCGATCTTTGTTGATAGAAATAACGGGGTTGTTCATTTTGAACACTTGATATCCATGTTGACTTGTAGCTGGTATCGGTACCAGATTATACAGATCCAGTGTTGATGTTGACACCAACGGCAACGTTATTTCAATTATAATGTGATTGTCCACTACGGTGCCTTCCGTCTTCATCATTTTGTATGCCATGAGCAAGTTCTCTGGCATTTGATGATGTGACTGTTTATTTTGTCAAATTGTTCCTTTAACTGTTGTGACGTATATCAGTCAGTATGTTAATTATCTCGCTCTGCAAGCGTTGCAGATTGGAAGCCATTGCCGTTAGTTGTGTCGACAGCAGAATGTACCACTGACAGGTAAGGGAGTGAGAATCTGTATTCATTACAATTTTTATTTTATCCTCCAAATGGTTTAATCGTCATCTCGTTTTAATACATTAATGGTGGAGTCCATTAAAGACGTTGGTTTTGTAGTAGATCCAAAAGATGGTTTTCATTTTCCTTTACTTCCAGTATGCTTTTTGACATATCCTTTGCATACGTGGAATCCAATACTCCGAACAAGCTACCCCACGATGTCCAATGCTGCTCTGGTTTCGTGATTTGGCCACTAGCATGTTTTCCATGAACATTTCTTCTTCGATATGTTGGAAGTGTTGATACATTTCCTTGCATGCAGGTGTGTCACTAATTTTGGGACACATTTGGCCAATTCTTGAAGTGCCTTTAGAAAATGTCTCTACATCGGTCCAATAGGGTTTTAGATCCAAGTAGGCCACTATAGTCCATTCTGAGTTATGTTGATTGATTGTGCCAGTGTAAGAGGCACTAGAAGCAACATAACCAGCATTGTTGTCGTTAAGGAGAATATAATACACTGCCTCCTTTTTTTGGGCTGTGAACTTTCATCTGATTGCTCATCTTCCATAGGGTCATCTACTGGATGCTTGGGGTGGGCTCCTCTTCATTAAATAGGGGAGCTAACCGCTGAATCTCCTTTTAAGGTTTTTACATCGACAACCCTCACGAAATTGTCTTTTCCATGGTAAACTCGGACGATTCTACCCATGGGCCATTGTAAGACTGGAGTGTTCACTTCTTTTAGTAGAACCAGAGCTCCTTCTTTAATATTGGCTGTCGATTTTCTCCACTTTTGTCGTTGCTGCAACTGTTGAAGGTATTCATGAGACCATGTCCATGTCCAGAACGAGTGTTTTAACTTAGACACTGCTTGCCATCGTTGTCCTAATGTTTTGGGTTGCTGGGCTTGCGCGGTTAATGGTTCTCCAATAAAAAAATGTCCTGGTGTTAAGGCAGACAGAGGTGTTAATGGGCGGGAATTGAGTATCGCTTCTATCTCAACTATGACGGTTTCCAACTCTTCGTCTGTTAGATTAGACGTTGTAACCTTTTTTTATTTGAAGATGCTTTGCTGATTTTACCGCGGCTTCATATAGTCCTCCGAAGTGTGGAGGTATAAATTTAAATTGGACTCCTCTATTGTTGCATTCCTGAATTATCATGGCTTGAGCCTTTTCAGTGTGTATTGCATCCTCTAGTTCTTGGAGCTTGTTTTTTGCTCCTACAAAGATTGTTGCATTGTCACAGTGCAATGTTTGGCATTTTCCACGGCGACTAATGAAGCGTCGTAGTGCTCCAAGAAATGCCTCTGTGGTAAGATCGCTTACCAATTCCAGATGAAGTGCCTTTGTCGTGAAACAACAGAAGATTGCAATGTGTGCTGTGTTAGGATTCTTTCCACGAATTTTGAAGTTTTTAATGGTTTTAAATGGTCCGCAGTAGTCAACTCCAGAATTCAGAAATGGTCTAGCCTGTGTGACTCGGAGTGGTGGTAAATTTCCAATAAACTGCCCCATTAATTTTGACTTTGCTTTAGTGCACTGGATGCAGGTTTGAACAGTCGTTCTTGACATGCTCTTTCCCTTTATCGTCCAGAATTGCTGTCTTGAGGGGCCGCAATGCATGTTGTCCTTATGGAATTGTCCGAAAATGATTTTTACGATTGGATCATTGTATGGTAAGAGCATTGGGTGCTTGGCGTCGAAGGATATATGTACTGCTTCCACTTGACCTCCTACTCGCAAGATGCCATCCTGATCCAAAAAGGGTGCTGGAGATTTAATGGCACTATCTCTTCGCGGCTCCTTATTCCTTTTAATATGGTTTATGTCGTCGATGAAGTCGTATTTTTTTATGCTGCGGACAATGATTTTCTTCGCTTCGTTGAGTTCATTGAACTCTATAATTCGGCTGGTGTGCTTCTTTCCCTTTTTGAAGCGCATAAAATAGGCTATGATTCGCACTAGCCTATTAAATGATCCATTATGCCGAATTTTATACAAGAAGTCCTCTTCTCTGGTGATAGTCGTTATTGATCTCTGACTATTCCTTGGAGGATGATTTGACATCTCCACTTCCTCTTTACTAGCGACAAACGGTCGGGGCCACTTCAAAGGTGAGCCATGTAAAAATAGAGAGCCAAAAACCACCTGCTGTCTTTGGCAAATTTCCCAGCAGAAATTCCTCTGGACAGTGCGTCAGCCGCATTATTTTCTGACGCAACATGCCTCCAATCCTTTTGTAGTATCAGTTGCTGAGTTGTCCCAATTCTTGTAGCGACAAATTTGTCGCGAATAGATACCGGACAATTAATCCATGCAAGTACTATCACAGAATCGGACCAATAATACGTTGGTACACTTTCCATTGATAGATCTTATTTGACCTTTTCTACAAGCTGAGATCCTAACACAGCCGCCTTTAGTTCCATACGTGGTAGTGTTATAGTGTTGATTAGTGCTAAGTTCGATTTGGCACATAGTAATTGGACTGTTGCTTGTTTGTCTCTATATGTTGCTCATAGATATATGGCAGCTCCTAATGCCTTTTCTGAAGCGTCAGCAAAGTCTTGAATTTCTGTGGATATAGGTATTTTTCCACGAAACATGTGATGTGGAACTTGAATGGTGTTGAGAATTTATAGATCCTCCCTGTATCGTTTCTACTCGTCCTGATGATGAGCTGGCAGGTCTTTGTAGTCAAATCCTTTCTTTGTCAAATGTTGCATAAAAATTTTTGCCTTCTTGACTACTGGCGCAAATAGTCCCAGAGGATCGAAAATTCTGAATATTTCTGATATTACATCCCTTCTTGATATCTCATCTTTTGTGACAATACATTTACCACATAAAAGATCTGATTTGGGAATCCTAGTGATTCCAAGAGTTTTAATGGAGCACTCCTCGTATGCGGTATCTGCCAGTTGGACATTTGACACTATGTCTTCCTTTTGAACTTCTTGTAGTAGTTCCATCTTATTGCTACACCATTTTCGCAACTTAAATCCAGAACAATGCAAGAGTTTGTTTAGCTCTTGTTGTATCTGAAGAATCTCTAGTAATGTATCCGCTCCTGTTATGCAGTCGTCCATATAAAAATCGTTTTCCAGTGCAGCAGCTCCTAATGGAAGTTCCTTCTTTGCCCTTATTGAAGACATTTCGTGGCTAAGAATGGTGCTGCCTTTGTTCCATATGTGACTGTAGTATTTAAATCCTCTGATGATAGTATTGATCTTCAGGATTCATCCAAATCTGTCGATTTCAATGTCTGCTGTGAATACATATTTGTGTATTCTAAAGCGGAGCAAAATAGAAAATATTGCATTTTGCCCAGTAGGTCCCTTTGTAACGTTTGTTATTTTCATCATTAAAAGTTTTATCGCAATTTGTTCTTGACAAATTTGTCGCCTGCGATAAAATGCATAAATAACAGCTTTGATGCTGCAATTCTCTTTTTCTCTCAGTAGTGAGATTGCTTCCAGAGCTTAGGAGTTTAATCACAGCTAACTTCATACTCTCCAATGGAAAGCTCTGGAAAGAACGACTATAAAAAGTGCATGCGTATTAGATCGCTCTCTTCTTTTTTGTTCAGTCTGCTAATTGTCACGCCGGACCGTCGAGTCGCGAGCTAAAAAAATTTAAAAAACGTGATCGCAACGCACAAGTTGGTGCACCGAGAAAAAAAAATGTTAAAAGAAAAAAAACGGAAATAAAACGATCGATCGCTAATAATAAAATACATCACAGTGCCAAATTAAACCATAATTAAGAACAAAAAACTATACGAAGTTATCGACCAGAACACGTGCACGACATGAGCTAATGGCCATGACCTATAAGTGACCTTAACCTTAAAGAGACAACCACATCACCATGCGTTTGTCTACGCAGGTTTAGAAGTATCGGTCTATTATATTATTGGACCAAATCCCGTCCCGAATTTCGTTCAGTGCATCCCCGCACTCAATCGCAGTTCTGCCAAGAGCAAGCGCAATTTTCGTGCTCTTCGCCCTTGCATGGCCTGCTCAGTCCATAAAAGCCTCGGAGCAGCTTCTTTTGTTCGTATCCAAAGAGAAGGCAACAACCCAGGAAGATCAGCAGTTTAAAAAAATCATATATACAAAGACTTTAAGTTATAAGTATTTTTTTTTAAACAATGTATTAGTTTATAGATATTAATGGGTTAATACAGTTAATGAGTGCAGTGCAAAATTACATTAACAAAGAGAAAACGATCCCCTCTTCGCGAACACAAGTAGCTCTCTCTTAATCTGTATGTAGAGCACATGTATATATATATGTATATCTGCGTTCTCTGTATTCGATATGCATAAGTATTAGACCACAGCTGATTAGAAAATGTGTAAAGTGACAAAAATAATTTAAAGTAACAAAAACAAACACAAAATTAACATCAAAAGCAACGATGGACTCTCTCGCTGGAAGGCCTTTCATCGTCGGAGCAGTACATATGTAAGTACATAAAAGCTATAAAGAAGCAACTCTCTTTTATTGTTTCTTTGACATGTTCTAATCACAGCTGTATATTTGTTGGTCACCTTGAATTAAATTACAATTAGAGCGATTAATTTTGTTAATAAAACTAATTGCAGAACAAATAAATAGTAATAGAAAAAAAAACAGAAAAAAAAAACAGTTTACTGACCCTTCCCTTATTTAATTTAAACGGGATCGTTTCCTTAACTGTTTTTGCAGCGCACACATGAAGTAAAGTGTAATCATAACCCAAATAGTTATTCAAATTATTGCTAGTAAAACGACATGTATTCATTAAAAGTATTATAGGCATACACTGTTAAAAAAAGTTAAAGTATTAATATTGTTATTTGAAGTTGCCTTATTTTTAAATGTTAGCATACTTTTTTTTTTAAAAGCAATATGGAAAAGCTTGTTTTTTATGATTATATATTCTTACCGAGAAATCTTTGTTAAATAAATTAAGCACCTATCATGAGTATAATGAAACGGAATTTGTTATTCTTCTATTTTTTCATCAATTCGAGTATGCACGACTAAATTGATTTAGTCCTATTGACATGGTAACATAACAGTAGTAACCTAATTGTTTTTGGGGACTTTAAAAACATCCCGCTAGTAAAGTCCATGGTTGGGTAGGGTATAGAATGCGGTTGTCAACCACCAACTTCAGACACCGCCAAAGCCAGTTAATAAGAGAAGTCACCCATTTTTTTTTTAAGCATATCGGTCTGTGAGTTACAGCTCGTCTAGCTGCCTCGTTTTGTTTTCTTTTCTTTATTTTGTTGACGATATTTTGCGAATTTTTTTCTTTAGTTTCCGAAGGGATCCTTAATAAAATTTTGTAAGCAAGAGTCAAGGAATTAGCAAAACCCACCCCACCCCGAAAGAGCTACGGTAATATAGGGTCCCACTCCGCTATACCTCCTTCGACTCACTGGACGAATGCGATTGACCAATCCGTTAACATCTGGTCAGTACATGCAGACGTTGGCTAGATTCTGTACATTTTTGTTGTCCAGACGTGGCGTAAAGTCTACAGAAAATTGTGGCATAGGCTACCTAAATTTTTTTTGCGCCCAACGTGGAGCAAAGTCTACAGATAATTTTAGCTGAGATTACATAAATTTTTGGCGCCCAACGTGGGGCAAAGTCTACAGTTAATTTTAGCTAAGATTACATAAATTTTTGGCGCCCGACAACGTGGGGCATCTGTATCTCTTTTTAAACCATCTGTGTGGGACATCTGTATATCTTTTTGAACCAACTGTGTGGAGCCTCGGTCTTTAGGTGAAGCCGTACATAAGTTTTTGGAACCAACTGTCTGTGGCCTCCTTTTTCGGTAAAGACCAGGAATTGTGTTTGGTTACATAATTTGTGGAGGTCAAGCTTAAGGCTGGGAGATAAAGTTTGAAGGCTTACGTTACAGAAAGATAGTAGAGTACACACCTGGTTTGTAAAGAGAGCATATATATTTTTTCTACTTTTTCCTAATCTATGGTGCTTATAGGATTCCTGATTTGAATTGCCACAGGCCGAAGCATCAGATTATGAAAAACATGACGTTAGTTTTTTAGGCGTTTTGGATTCTTATAATTAGATTCAGTTCGATTATCTGCCAAAAGCTTAAACTAATGGGTCATGTATGAGATAGAAAAGTCAGAGCTATTGTTGCCACCTGATAGTTGTAGAGATGCTCACACAACCTTAGCTCAGATTTTTTTTTTAGTTTTTGGACACAAGCTGTGCTTGAAGTAGTAGAAGCCAGGAAATACTCTTCAAAGCTTTTTGGATTCTTGCTTGTTTTGGCTCAGCTCAGACATCCTGCCAATTGCTAAGAAAAGAGCCTTTTTCTTGAATAGCACTTGTTAAACACAGTCAAAAGTCCAAAGTATATCGCTAGTAGGATCAAATTGGTTATTAGTTTATAAGGTTATAGGCAATGTTGAATTTAGGCTGGATCTGCACATCATGCGACAGTGTAATTGTACCGCTTTCTGGAAACACTGTTAAAAACTAAAAAGATCTGTAACCATTTTATTTGATCTGAATAATTAGTTGAAATAGCCCAGTTAATAAATTGCTTCTTCTTATTTAAAACTGGCCGATTAAGTTACTACTGTGTATGTTTACCAAAAAATGTCATAATAGGGTAAAATTAAAAAAAAAAAAAAAATTTGTTTTGAAGAAATGTTACCAAGACATTCGCCTGTACAAGCTCGACAGCCAAGTACTGATGCAGAACAAAACTGTTTAGTTTGTTCTCAAGTCTTAACGGATACAGAACCATGCTATGTCACACCTTGTAATCATGTGTACCATAGGGAATGCCTAGAGAGTCGGCTGACGACTCACAAAGACTGTCCAAGTTGTTTTCAGATTATTGAAACGAACCAGTTAAAACTAGTATTAGGAACTTGTTCGCCAACGCGACAAGCAGAAGCTACAGGCATGCCGCAATCGCAAAATCGACGTACTGTCACGCGCAGCTTGGCAAGATCCCTAAATGAAGAACCAGCACAGACTCGTAACCTGCAAGGAGATGTGCAGAACAGTAGTAATAGTTATAATTCTGCTGCTGCTCAATCCAATTCTAAAAGGCGAGGGAGACCAAACGGATCTCGGCCAAATTATGTATCGAGAGAGCCAAGTATAGATTACTCTTTAATACAGAATATGATAGAGCAGACCATTTCTCGGTTGGTATCCAGTCTAAATATAAACCAACGAAGTCAATCACCCATAAGAAATAACCGAGTACATTATAATGAGCCAATATCATCACCGAGTCAATCGTCAGTACCTAGCAGTCAAATTGCTAATATTATGCAAAAATGGAACTTAACTTTTGAGGGAACTGAGCAAGGCTTAACCGTAGAAGAATTTATTTATCGCGTTAAATCACTAACCGATGAAACATTAGAAAGTGATTTTCAAGGCTTGTGCAAGCACTTGCATATATTATTTGCAGGCAAAGCACGAGATTGGTTTTGGAGATATCATAAAGGAGTATCTCAAATTATCTGGTCTGATTTTTGTATGTCCTTAAGCAAAAATATAAAGACTATACATCGGACTTTCTTAGCAAAGAACGTACTCGCGCACGAAAGCAAAAGTCAGGAGAAACGTTTGCAATGTTTTTCGATGCTGTGGCAGCACTGATGGATAACTCATCTGTCCAAATAGACGAAGACGAATTTCTAGAGATTCTTAAAAACAATCTCTTATCCGAAACGCGTCAACAGTTATTATATCAGCCAATCAGAACCATTAGCGAGTTGAGAAAACTAGTTCAAATGAAAGAAAATCTAACTCGTGAAATAGGTTCATGTGTAGAAAGTACAAAAGCAAAAGTACCCATATATCGTCGTACGGTACACGCAATGGAAATAAATGATCATCAATATAATAATCAAGAAGAAATTGAAAATGAAATTGCAGCAGTTCGCGCTTCACACGCAAAGCTCGTGTGTTGGAATTGTGATGTCATAGGACACGCGTGGTAAGAGCGTCGCATATTTTGTTATGGTTGTGGGGAACCAAATGTATATAAGACCCAATGTCAAAAATGCATCCGTCGCAAATCGGAAAACCGAATACAGGGTGCATCCAACACCACCAGGTTGCCCCCGTCGAAATGAAAGTTAACAAAAATGAAAATAAAATCAAGATTGCTCAGCCAACGCAAATCTCACCAAGCAGGCAAGACGCGTCTCAACAATCTTATAAAAAGTCATATATTGATCGTTTACAAAATTATAAAAAAATTAGGAATAAGATTTTTACGGAAGTACGGCCCAATGAAATTGTGAAAACAAGTAGAAACGCTGTAAGAATTAGATGTTATTATGATAAGATAAGAAACAACCACAGATTATTGGTGTCTGCTATAGTATATAATAAGAATGATTTAAGAAGTTAGCGAAAGAAAATTTTAATGAATGCCCAGAGTTTACACCGTGTGGGTCATCTGTTAAAACTGCTGATGGTCGATCACATACGGTCTTTGGAGTTTTACATGTTTTATTGACTTACAACGGCGTTCAGAAGCCAATGCAATTGTACGTGATCCCCTCAATTCAACAGAAACTGATTCTTGGCATAGATTTCTGGAGAATTTTTGAGCTTGCACCTAAAATAATTCATACCATAGATTTGTCCCAGAGTACTGATAACTCAGATGATATCTATCGTTTAACTTTATTGCAAAGACAACAGCTTGAAGTGGTGAAAAAACTGTTTCCCAACTGTGATACTGGCTTGGGTCGCACGAATTTAATTCAGCATCATATTGACATCGGAGATGCAAAGCCAGTAAAACAACGATTCTACCCTGTCAGTCCCGCGGTCGAAAAGGTTTTGTTTGCGGAGATTGATCGAATGCTCTCTTTGGATGTTATTGAACCTTCAATGAGTGCTTGGAGTTCACCCATGAGATTAGTTCTCAAGCCCAATAAAATAAGGCTCTGCCTTGATGCTCGAAAACTTAACGATGCTACAGGAAAAGATGCATATCCGTTACCCAGCATCGATGGAATTTTAGCTCGTTTGCCCAAGGCAAATTTAATCTCGAAGCTCGATTTAAAAGATGCCTATTGGCAAATTAAGTTGGATGAGGAGTCAAAGCCTTTAACAGCTTTTACTGTTCCGGGTAGACCCCTTTATCAATTCAAGGTAATGCCATTTGGATTGTGTAATGCACCATCCACAATGTGTCGTTTGATGGACGAGATTATACCCCCTGATTTACGATATTGTGTTTTTGGTTATATAGACGATCTTTGTATCGTATCAGAAGACTTTGAATCACATTTAGTGGTTCTGATCAGACTGGCCGATCAGTTTAGAAAAGCTAATATAACGCTAAATATTGGAGAAAGTAATTTTTGTGTTACGAGTATCAACTATTTAGGTTATACTATTGGCTGTGGGGGAATTTCCACAGATCCCGGCAAAATTTCTTGTATTGTTAACTGGCCAGCACCCAAAAATCTTAAACAGATTCGTGGTTTTCTTGGAGTTTGTAATTGGTACCGGCGGTTTATACAAAACTTTGCAGAGCTTGCTTGTCCAATTACCGAATTGTTGAAAAACAAGAAAAAGTTCATTTGGACTCCTGAAGCCCAAGTGGCAATGGATCAATTGAAGGCCATTCTAACAACTGCTCCTGTTTTGAAAAATCCAGATTTTTCAAAGAAATTCTTTTTGCATTGTGACGCAAGTGATGTTGGAATCGGAGCTGTATTAGTTCAATTATCTGATATTGAGCACGAGCAACCGATCGCATTTATGTCGAAAAAGTTAAACCGTTCTCAAAAAAACTATAGCGTTACTGAACGTGAATGCTTAGCGGTAATCCTTGCAGTAGAAAAGTACAGATGCTATCTTGAGCTGCAAGAATTTGAAGTAGTTACTGACCATTCGAGTCTTCTTTGGCTTATGCGCCAACAAAATGTCTCAGGAAGATTGGCTCGTTGGATTTTCAAGCTGCAACAGTTTAAGTTTACTATTTCCCATCGCAAAGGAAGGGAACATGTTGTTCCTGATGCGTTATCTCGCCTTGAAGAGCTAGAAATAGCAAACTTGGAGTTAGAACCAGTCATAGACCTAAAATCAGATTTTTTTAATGATGAAGAGTATGAAAAGCTTAAAATAAAGTTTAAGGCAAATCAAGATAAATTTCCGACTGTAAAAATAGTTGAACCATATCTATATATACAGAGAGAACACATGTCAGGCGAGTTGGAGCAAGACAAAATATCATGGAAGTTATGGGTTCCAGAACGTCTCCGATCAGCGGTGCTAAAACAAGCACATGATGGTTTAGTCTCTTCACATGGAGGTATGCAAAAAACTATTGAGAAAATTCGTCGAAATCTCTTTTGGCCAGGTTTGGCAAGTGACGTACAAAAATACATAAGACAGTGCGAAATATGTAAACAAATGAAGGCACCTAATTATACCCTACGCCCGCCCATGGGTACTCTTAGTCCGACATGCAGGCCCTTCCAGCGCTTATATATTGATCTACTAGGACCCTATCCGCGTAGCAAAAGAGGACATATTGGTATTCTTATTGTGCTCGATCACTTTAGCAAATACCATTGGCTGCAACCTTTAAAAAAGTTTACATCTGCAGAAATTCAAGATTATCTATTACATAGTATTTTTCATGCAGTTGGGGTTCCTGAAGTTTGTGTTAGCGACAATGGATCGCAGTTCAAAGCAAATGATTTTAATGCATTCCTTACAAAGTTTGGAATAAGACATGTTTATACAGCCTTATACTCGCCTCAGAGTAATGCTGCGGAGCGAGTTAACCGATCTTTATTAGCAGCAGTGCGATCTTATTTAAAAAATGATCAAACAGATTGGGACCAGAATCTCACAGGAATCTCATGCGCCTTAAGATCTTCGGTACATCAGTCATTGAGATGTTCGCCATATAAAGCCCTGTTTGGTATAGATATGATAACCCACGGATCAGACTATCGGCTCTTAAAAGATTTGTCACTGCTAGAAGAACAAATAGTTCCCTTATCTCGAACCGATAACCTTACAATGTTGCGTAGTGATATTAAATCAAATATCCGTCAAGCATTTGAAAGGAATGCAAAACAATACAATCTTCGCTCAAAGCCAGTTACGTTTAGAGAGGGACAAGAAATTTTTAGACGCAATTTTGCCCTTAGTAAATTTACGCAGAATTTTAATGCAAAATTAGCACCTCAGTTTTTGAAGTCTCGCATTAAAAAAAAATTAGGTAATTGCTTTTACTTGTTGGAAGATCTGCAGGGAAAAGAAATAGGTACTTTTCACGCAAAAGACATTAGAGCCTGATTCCCGCTAATCATTCCATCTAGCGAAGTCAGATTATCGGGTGGTGTAACGTTTGTTATTTTCATCATTAAAAGTTTTATCGCAATTTGTTCTTGACAAATTTGCGTTGGATAAATGCATAAATAACAGCTTTGATGCTGCAATGCTCTTTTTCTCTCAGTAGTGAGATTGCTTCCAGAGCTTAGGAGTTTAATCACAGCTAACTTCATACTCTCCAATGGAAAGCTCTGGAAAGAACGACTATAAAAAGTGCATGCGTATTAGATCGCTCTCTTCTTTTTGTTCAGTCTGCTAATTGTCACGCCGGACCGTCGAGTCGCGAGCTGAAAAAATTTTAAAAACGTGATCGCACCACAAGGGCACGAGAAGAAAACGGAAATAAAACGATCGATCGCTAATAATAAAATACACTACAGTGCCAAATTAAACCATAATTAAGAACAAAAAACTATACGAAGTTATCGACCAGAACACGTGCACGACATGAGCTAATGGCCATGACCTATAAGTGACCTTAACCTTAAAGACACAACCACATCACCATGCGTTTGTCTACGCAGGTTTAGAAGTATCGGTCTATTATATTATTGGACCAAATCCCGTCCCGAATTTCGTTCAGTGCATCCCCGCACTCAATCGCAGTTCTGCCAAGAGCAAGCGCAATTTTCGTGCTCTTCGCCCTTGCATGGCCTGCTCAGTCCATAAAAGCCTCGGAGCAGCTTCTTTTGTTCGTATCCAAAGAGAAGGCAACAACCCAGGAAGATCAGCAGTTTAAAAAAATTATATATACAAAGACTTTAAGTTATAAGTATTTTTTTTAAACAATGTATTAGTTTATAGATGTTAATGGGTTAATACAGTTAATGAGTGCAGTGCAAAATTACATTAACAAAGAGAAAACGATCCCCTCTTCGCGAACACAGGTAGCTCTCTCTTAATCTGTATGTAGAGCACATGTATATATATATGTATATCTGCGTTCTCTGTATTCGATATGCATAAGTATTAGACCACAGCTGATTAGAAAATGTGTAAAGTGACAAAAATAATTTAAAGTAACAAAAACAAACACAAAATTAACATCAAAAGCAACGATGGACTCTCTCGCTGGAAGGCCTTTCATCGTCGGAGCAGTACATATGTAAGTACATAAAAGCTATAAAGAAGCAACTCTCTTTTATTGTTTCTTTGACATGTTCTAATCACAGCTGTATATTTGTTGGTCACCTTGAATTAAATTACAATTAGAGCGATTAATTTTGTTAATAAAACTAATTGCAGAACAAATAAATAGTAAAAGAAAAAAAACACAAAAAAAACAGTTTACTGACCCTTCCCTTATTTAATTTAAACGGGATCGTTTCCTTAACTGTTTTTGCAGCGCACACATGAAGTAAAGTGTAATCATAACCCAAATAGTTATTCAAATTATTGCTAGTAAAACGACATGTATTCATTAAAAGTATTATAGGCATACACTGTTAAAATAAGTTAAAGTATTAATATTGTTATTTGAAGTTGCCTTATTTTTAAATGTTAGCATAATTTTTTTTTAAAGCAATATGGAAAAGCTTGTTTTTTTATGATTATATATTCTTACCGAGAAATCTTTGTTAAATAAATTAAGCACCTATCATGAGTATAATGAAACGGAATTTGTTATTCTTCTATTTTTTCATCAATTCGAGTATGCACGACTAAATTGATTTAGTCCTATTGACATGGTAACATAACAGTAGTAACCTAATTGTTTTTGGGGACTTTAAAAACATCCCGCTAGTAAAGTCCATGGTTGGGTAGGGTATAGAATGCGGTTGTCAACCACCAACTTCAGACACCGCCAAAGCCAGTTAATAAGAGAAGTCACCCATTTTTTTTTAAGCATATCGGTCTGTGAGTTACAGCTCGTCTAGCTGCCTCGTTTTGTTTTCTTTTCTTTATTTTGTTGACGATATTTTGCGAATTTTTTTTCTTTAGTTTCCGAAGGGATCCTTAATAAAATTTTGTAAGCAAGAGTCAAGGAATTAGCAAAACCCACCCCACCCCGAAAGAGCTACGGTAATATAGGGTCCCACTCCGCTATACCTCCTTCGACTCACTGGACGAATGCGATTGACCAATCCGTTAACATCTGGTCAGTACATGCAGACGTTGGCTAGATTCTGTACATTTTTGTTGTCCAGACGTGGCGTAAAGTCTACAGAAAATTGTGGCATAGGCTACCTAAATTTTTTTTGCGCCCAACGTGGAGCAAAGTCTACAGATAATTTTAGCTGAGATTACATAAATTTTTGGCGCCCAACGTGGGGCAAAGTCTACAGTTAATTTTAGCTAAGATTACACCTTGTGCATCAAGTCGTTAGTGACTTTCCAGATGACGTAACTGCAGAAGCATTAAAAATCACTCTTAATTTTGTTGTTGTGCTATCGGGCTTAACTACACAATGATGTGGTATAAAATAGCGTGCATTTGTTACTTCCTTTGTATGACCCAGGTCTTCGTACTCCTTCATGAACTGAATATAGCTGGCCTTAGTTACAGGCTCTCGTGTAAGTCGTTTTTCCAAACACAAAAATCTTCGTGTTGCTAGATCGCGACTCTCCCCTAGGGCTGAGGTATTATCCAAAAATGGAAGTCGGACGATGAGTTTCTTATCGACTGCAGTTTTGATGTTTTGTAAGAAATGTTTTTCGTATTTTTCCTCCAACAGCGAAATGCATGATCCTTTTGTTTCGCATGAGTCCAGTTCCCAAAATTTGGCTATTTGTTGATCTAACTTATTTTCTTCAGTTATTACTGAACATGTACTTGTAGTTGGCAATGCATTTTGGAGTTTTCCTGCTATAATCCAACCTACCTTGGCATTCCTTTTCCAAATTTCAAATGATTATTTTGAATGATTTTAAAGTAATATTCTGCTCCCAAACTTATGTCAATTCTTTCAGGTTTGTCAAAGGTGGGATCCGCCAAAGTAATGTTTGCCGGAAGATTCAAACGAAATGTGTCGATTGTCTGTGCTGGTTGATCCGCTACTAAGTAAGGCAATACGATAGCTTCTAATCTTGAGTTGAACTTGTTATGTGATTTAGGCATAACATTAACTCTTGCTCTCGATGTTTGTGTTCGTCCGCCAATTCCATTAATTTGTAGTTCAGATCTTTGCCGCTTCAGATTTAACATTTTTAATGCCCTCTCTGAGATGACATTGACTTGCGATCCAGAGTCAAGTAGAGCTCTGAATTCTCCTGTTTGTCCATTGTTTCCTTCAACAAGGACTCGTGCTGTGGCAAGAAGTACATAGTTTGTCTGTGCACTACTTGCCGATTGTGCTGTTTTGACATCAGGTCAAATTTAAAAGAGTGTTGTGCCTGTTATTGCATTTAAAACAGTCTCTTCTCTGGCATGTTTTTGCGTTATGATCGCCCTGTAAATATTTCACACACAATTTTTTTTTTATCCCAATTTAATCGTTCAGATGGGGTCTTTTTAATGAATTCCGTGTACTTGAATATAGCATGGTTTGGTTTCTCACAGAAATAGCAAACGTATTCTGTTCCAGTTGAGATGCATATATTTTGTTTAGTGCTAACATTTTTTTTTGTCAGCACTGCTTGTGGCCTCTAATGTCAAAAATCTTTGTTCCAAAAATAACAGCCATTGATTGAGTTGTTGTAACTGTCTTGCATTTACAATAGATTGCTCATATAGCATAGAAGTTTGCCGATCTAATATCTTAGCCAACATGCATAGAAGCATTGGTTTCCAGGTCTCTGTTGAAATTGCAATGTTATTTAGTGCAGATAACGTTTATTTTATGTTATCATGCAGAGCCTTTATTGGTTGTGGTTGGTTGATCTAATAATTTAATAATCAACGCGTTACACAGAACCCGCTTATTGTTAAAACGCTTTTGTAGCATATTCCATGCTGTTGAATAATTTCCTTCTGTTAAGGACAGATGTCGTATTAGGCGTTCCGAATCTCCAGCCAAGTTGGTCTTTAAATACCACATCTTTTGAATAATGGGTAACGTAGATTCATGAATCATTTTCTTAAAAATATCATGAAATTGCTGCCTTTGTAAATAATTTGGAAGAGGTATTGCAGCATGCGTTTGTGCTGTATGGACAGGTCGCTGAACCATTTCATCGCTTGTCAAGGTTGGCTCTGAAATAACAGCATATTCAGCAGCCAAATATCTGCTGTCATCATATCCAATTTTCTTTGGATCGATGAATTTTTTATAAATTTTGATGTGGATGTCTCTTATCTCACTCCAGTATTGGCTTATGAGTTTTTGAAAACATTGGCGAGTTTCAATAGTCATTTTGTTCATAATACGCTCCAGACTGTTGAGCAATACATTTTGTTCACGAATCATTGGCTTTATTTCCAACTCTTCGTTCACAGCCGACAACGATAGCATTTGAAATTCCTTTAATTCACTTTGGAATTGTTTGGTGTATTCAAGTACTACATTTTGTATTTTCGCATAGTATTCGTTTTTAAAATAACTATGGTCAATTTTAGTATCTTCAACTAGTTTCTGAATATTATTATTTTCCGTCGAAAATTTCTCCCAAAGATTATTTAATCTTTTGATGCGCTCTTCATAATATCCTGGTTTGATTTTCCATTCCTGAGTATCCTTTTTGTAATTTCGAATTACATTTTGTAATTCTTCCCCAGTCACTAGTTGATTTTCAAGCAGAATTTCGAGTTTGATGGATTCCATTTTATATATGTTTTTTGATGATAGGTAGCAATCGCCAAGTTGATCAGGTACCCTAGTTGCCAAGTTAACTAGGAGTTTTATAAAAAGATGGTTTCCAGGTTAACCAAATTTCATATGTTGGTCTCCAAATGCGTGTCTATGATTCGCCAAATGAATATAAATAGATTTTTTTTTTTTGTTACTCGGTAAATGATGAATGATTGGTCGCTAGTTGACCAATTTATGATTACTATTTTCTTACTGCAGACGACTCGGCATATGGTGTGAGAAATATTTCTAATCACAACTGTAGCGTACGATTTTCTGCTCTTGACGAAATCGTACATAGCCCATAATATATTATTTACCAATGCGCACATGTAAGAAGGCTCTGGTCGAGTAAGCCCGACTAGAAAATACCCTGAACCAATGCATGTTGACGAAAATTGAATCTTTCATATCTCCAGTACTTCTTCTGAATATTAAAATGCGTTTTATAACTTTAAAAATATTGCTGAAATATATTAAATTATTTATTTTTTTCTATTTCGCGATTTAATTCATAAATGATTTAATACCTTTTTTATAGATTAATATTTTACAAGTGATACGGAACGTTAGAAAATGATACAGGTCTATAAAATAAAAAGATCTTTATTAGATGTCGGAGTCGCTTTTTTATTTTTGTGCGCTGAACACGATGGCGTTTCCAAAATTTGCGTATCACGTCAGGATTTATTTTCAACCTGACGAGTCTAGCTTGTGTGACTCGAAGTGATGGTAGATCTCCCATAATCTGCCCCATTAATTTTGGATTTGCTTTAGTGCACTTGATGCAGTTTTTAACAATACTTCTTGCCATGCTCTTTCCCTTTATCGTCCAGAATTGCTGTCTTGATATGGTCAGCAATGCTTGGGGATGATTTTTACGATTGGATCGTTGTATTGTAAAAGCATTGGGTGCTTGGCGTCAAACGATATGCGTGCTGCTTCCAGTCTATCACCTACTCGCAAGATTCCATCCTCATCCAAGAAAGGTGCTAGAGATTTAATAGCATTATCTGTCCGCGGCTCCTTATTTTCTTTAATTTGTTTGATATCGTCGATAAAATCGTAACGTTGTATGTTGCGGATAATGATTTTTTTTTGCTTCTTGGAGTTCATTAAATTTCTTAATTTGGCTGGTGTGCTTCTTTCCCTTTTGGAAGCGCATTAAATAAGCTATGATTCTGACTAGCTTATTAAATGAACCATTATGCCTAATTTTATAAATGATTCCTCTTCTCTAGTGATAGTCATTATTGGTCTCTGACTATTGTCTCATCTTTAGTAGCGACAAAAGGTGGTGGCCATTTTAAAGGTGAGCCATGTAAAAATAGAGGACCATAAAACCACATGCTGTCTTTGGCAAATTTAGCTTTCTTTCCTTTGTTAAATATTGCATGAAAATTTTTGCCTTCATGACCACTGGGGAAAATAGTCCCAGAGGATCGAAAATTCTGAATATTTCTGATATTACATCTCTTCTTGATATCTCATCTTTTGTGACGATATCAGTTTTACCACATAAAAGATCTGATTTGGGCATCCAAGTGATTCCAAGGGTTTTAATGGAGCAATCCTCGTATGCGGTATCTTCCAGCGGAACATTTGATACTATGTCTTCCTTTGGCACTTCTTTTAATAGTTCAATCTTATTACTACACCATTTTCTCAACTTCAATCCAGAATTATGCAGGAGTTTATTTAGCTGTTGTTGTCTCTGAAGAGCCTCTGGTATTGTATCCGCCCCTGTTATGCAGTCATCAATATAAAAATAATTTTCCAATGCAGCAGCTCCTAATGGAAGTTCCCTTTTGGCCCTTTGTGCCAGATATTGAAGACATTTCGTGGCTAAGAATGGTGCTGCCTTTGTTCCATGTGAGACTGTTTTTAGTCTGTAGTACTTTAGAACCTCTGATGGGTCGCCAAGCTATGGACTGATAGTACTGATCTTCGGGATTCATCCAAATCTGACGATACATTTTCTCAATGTTCGCTGTGAATACATATTTGTGCATTCTAAAACGGAGCAAAATTGAAAATACTGAGTTTTGCAGTGTTGGTCTTCTGTGCACAAAGTCGTTGAGTTACTTTCCAGATGACGTCACTGCTGAAGCATCAAAAACTACTCGTAATTTTGTTGTAAAGCTATCGGGCTTGATTACACAACGATGTGGTATAAAATAGCGTGCCTTTGCTACTTCCTTTGTATGTATTTCCTTCATATGACCCAGGTCTTCGTAGGATCTCGTGTGAGTCGTTTTTCCAAACACAAAAATCTTCGTGTTGCTAGATCCCGACTCTCCCCTAGGGCTAAAGGGTTGTCCAAAAATGGGAGTCGAACGATGAGTTTCTTGTCGACTGCAATTTTGATGTTTTGGAGAAAATGTCTTTCTCATTTTTTCTCCAAAGGCGAAATGCAAGATGATTTAGTTTCGCATGAGTCCAGTTCCCAAAATTTGGCCATTTGTTGATCTAATTTATCTTCTTCAGTTAGTACTGAGCATGTAATGGAAGTCAATGATGCATCTTGGAGTTTTCCTACTATAATCCATCCTAGCTTGGCTTTTTGTAGCCTTGGCATTCCTCTTCCAATTTTTAAATGATTATTTTGAATGATTTCAAAATAATATTCTGCTCCTAGAATTATGTCTATTCTTCCAGGTTTGTCAAAGGTGGGATCCGCCAAAGTAATGTTTGCCGGAAGATTCAAACGAAATGTGTCGATTGTCTGTGCTGGTTGATCCGCTACTAAGTAAGGCAATACGATAGCTTCTAATCTTGAGTTGAACTTGTTATGTGATTTAGGCATAACATTAACTCTTGCTCTCGATGTTTGTGTTCGTCCGCCAATTCCATTAATTTGTAGTTCAGATCTTTGCCGCTTCAGATTTAACATTTTTAAATAGAGCTCTGAATTCTCCTGTTTGTCCATTGTTTCCTTCAATAAGGACTCGTGCTGTGGCAAGAAGTACATAGTTTGTCTGTGCACTACTTGCCGATTGTGCTGTTTTGACATCAGGTCAAATGTAAAAGAGTGTTGTGCCTGTTATTGCATTTAAAACAATCTCTTCTCTGGCATGTTTTTGCTGTATGGTCGCGCTTAAAACATTTCACGCATAGTTTTTGTTTTTGAACCCAATGTAATCTTTCTGATCTGATGGGGTTTTTTTGATGAATTCGGTGCACTTGAATATGACATTATTTGGTTTTCCTCAGAAATAGCAGACGTATTCTGATCCAGTTGAGACGCATACATTTTGTTTGGTGCTAACATTTTTTTGTCAGCACTGTATTTGGCTTCTAATGCTAAAAATCTTTGTTCCAAAAACAATAGGAATTGACTGAGTTGTTGTAATTGTTTTGCATTTACAACAAATTGCTCATATAGCATATGAGTTTGACGATCTAATTTCTTCGCCAACATGCTTAGAAGTTTTGGATTCCAGGTGTCTGTTTAAATTCCAATATTATTTAGTGCAGATAACTTTTCTTTCATGCAGAGCCTTTATAGAAGTTGGTGATATATTGGTCAACTGGCGACCACTGTATCTTCATTTGACGAACTAATCATATATTGGTCAACTGGCGACCAATCATTTATAACGTATACCAACTGTTAAATTGGCAAGTAGGACACCTGATCAACTTGGCGATCGCTACCTACAGGAAAAAAAAAAATATATATATATATATAGAAAATGGAATTCATTAAGCTTAAAACTCTGCTTGACAATCAACTAGCGACTGGGGGAGAATTAATGAATGTAATCATTAGAAAAAGGTTTCTCAGGAGCGTAGACTCAAACCAGGGTATTATGAAGAGCTCATAAAAAGATTAAATAATCTTTGGGAGAAATTTTCTAATGAAGATCAAAATATTCAGAAATTAGTTCAAGGCACTGAAATTAACCATAGTTATTTTATAAACGAATACTTTGCGCAAATACAATTTTTAGTACTTGAATACATAAAAAAATTCCAAGATGGAATGGAACCCCAAACCAGTCATAAGCTATCCGGTTCGGCTGTAAACGAAGAGTTGGAATTAGAGCCTATGATTCGTGAACAATTAGTATTAGTATTAGTATTGCTCGACAGTTTGGAGCGTATTATGAATAAAATGAAATGCGTCAAGGGTTTCAAAATGTCATAAGCAAATACTGAAGTGAGACAAGAGACATCCACCATCTGACTCCATGTTTCCAAATCCTACATGCCAAACCACACTGAGTAGTCAAGCGGCAATCAGAATGTCTCATACGACGACTCCAGCAGCGAGTCCAACGACGTACTCCTTCGGCGACTCCAACGGCGACTCCAGCGGCGACCTGCAAATAAAGAAATAATTAATAAAATATCAAATATGGAACATACACATACACACTTATACTTACCTGCAACCTGGAGCGATACACGGTGGCGTGGTCCGCACTCTGAGCGGTGATGCCTGCTGAAACGCAAGAATTTTTAATTTGGCACGGTTCATAAACTACTCACCCGATTATGGAAATTTCTTCAGCGACTGGATGGTGGGGGCTTTGGCTTCCTCCTTCATTCCATATCCATCTGTTTCTGGACCTCCAATCGTCCAGAAACTGGTCCTATATAAGGGTCCAATTGGCGTGACGGGCGGCAACTGACGGCGCATCAAATGCCGTGCCGTGTATTAAAATACATAAAGTTGCAATTTGGGAGGCTTTCACTGCACTGGCCCTGCCAGACCAATCACGGAGAGACGACGCTGGCAGGATGGTAGAGCACATAGCTCTCATCCCTGCAAATCCTGGCTGCATCCAGGTCCACAGATGCGCAGAAATCCATCCTACGGAGGTCCCACGTTGCGTGGAAGGCGGCGTGGCTCCCCCTCCAATACACGCACTTTTTCACTGGCTTAAAGATTCGGCTATTCCGGTGTCTTCAACGGCGATCCAACGACGATTGCAATGGCGACTCCAGCGACGAAACTGCAAATAGAAAATAATTAATATACATCCCTGAATTGATACAATTTATATGTACACTTATCTTTTGCACCAACCTACTCCAGCGTTGACTGAGGCTATCTCCAAGGCGATCCATCGGCGACTCTAGAGGCGACTCCACCGGCGTACTCCAAGCGATACACACACACTGGCGTGGTCCACACCGTTCCTCACCGTTCACAACCTACTCACCCGATCATGGAAATTTCATCTTCGACTGGATGGTGGGACTTACCTATGCATGTGCGAACAATGACCTGACGACACACCTTTTTTTGTGAATACATTTGTGTCGTACGTCTCCACTAATTGCCGGTCCAATGTTGTGATGTCGTTCTGATGTCCCACTGCTAGGTCTCGCGCCTCTTCCTCTCGTCTGGCTTCCCGCAGCCATAGCCGTGTACAACCAAATAATTTAAATTATAATTATGGAATTAATTATGAAACTAATATGAAACTGGACAAGCTTCTGGAACTTTTATTAGAGGACCGCCTACAAAAGCAAGCTGCTTCCCCTAACACTGACTCCCTTGAAAGAAAATTAACCAGCTAACGGAAAAACTTGAAATAATGGACCGCCAACATAAGCAAACTGCTTCCCCTAACACTGACTCCGTTGAAAAGAAATTGATGAATTGGAGAAAAACTGGAGTCTAAGGAACGTCAAGCTTCCCCCGATTTTGAAAAACAAGAGATTCAATACTCTTCAAACTCGATTTGCAGACTTGGTAAACTATCTGGCAGAAAAATGCATTAAGTAGGCTGAAAATTTTTACCTGATGTCTTACCTTAAATATTTACCTTAGTACTTACTTTAATTACTTACTTAATTACATACACTAAAATACTTACCTTACTTTGAATACTTACCTTAAACACTTACTTACATAACTTCACTCACCTGGCATATCCCTACGTCACGGTACATCAATTATTACACTTACCATATTTAATCCAACGACTATTCACGTTACAAATGAATTCATAAAAAATGTTAAGTTTAATATTGTATATGAAGAAAGTTATTCATTTCCTCCAGCATCACAGTAGCCTATGCCATTTCATAAGCATATCTGTGATGCTGGAAGTGAAGTGAAACTAATTTGCGCTCAGCTTCTGAGACGAACACATTAAAAAAAAAATGCTATGCAAACTGAGAGGAAGAGCAATCAAACTGGAGTGGCTGCTTGGTCCCAGTAGCAGACTAGGAAATTATTCCAGTCATTCTCATTAAGCAACTAATAATGCCAATCTGGTAATACGGACTGCCAGTATGGGGGCTCTGTCTTGTGATGTACCTTATCCAAAGCCTGCAAAAGAAGATTATATGGAAAGAGTTGAAAGCGACGATGTACACCCGGAATGATGTGATAAGGGATACTTACAATTTATACTGTTGAGGAGGTATTCCAGACGACAAGTAGACGCTGCAGAGGCAAAGCCAGCAGCAGCAACAAGCCCAAACTACCATAATGCTCCCGACACTGCTGCGACTTGAAGAAGAAAAGCTGGAAATACAGAGGGAAGCGCAAAGAAAAAAAGATTTAGAGGATGCAAATGAAAGATGCCTGAAGAAATTAAGGCAACAAAACATAGACAACCCTCGGCCAGAGAGATTCGGTTTTTTAGAAATTAATTGCTTAAGAAGACGGTACGCTAGCGGGTAAACGCCGAGAGACAGGATGGTGTTATTTATATTTGGCCAGCCACCAATTATAAAACGCATTATAATGCCGGACTACGAGGGTGATGTGATTGTAATTGAGGATGATCCGGAGCCGCCACAAATACCAGACGAAGGCGAACTGAAGCCACAACAACAGCTGTCAATACAGAACTTGCTGCCAGACGACGGTGAGCAACAGCCAGCGAGTACACAGAGCGTACTCTGGCCCAAGAGATGTTGATGGAAGCGGGGCTGGAGCTGCTGGAACGGCGACTACAACTCGCGATGGATGACGACGAAGACAACGGCGACGTTGGCGATAATGACGATGACGTCAGCAACAACAAAGTTAGCGATAATAATGGAGATGCACACGATGACAACACCGTCATTGCTGCTGACACTGAGTACATCCGTGCACGAAAGAGACGACGCCAACGCCTGCTGAATTACCACATTCCGACTGCAGCAAATCCAATGCCACTGTGCAAGGCGGTGGTAAAGATGCTCATAATCTGGTCACAAATCGCTGCTCCGCATGCTATCCAAACTCGACAAAATACTTACCTGAAACTCACTGGTATGCTCAGGCGCCACCTGGTATCAAGAGCGCCAGGAGCAATGCTGGAGTGGAGTCATCACGGCATTTGCCCACCGGAGACATCCACAGCTCGGATGGTGACGGCCGGCCGCAGTTGCAAAACTTGCAGAAAATACAAATTTGAAAGCGGTCGACATTTGAATACTGCTCACCCAATTATTAATATAAATAACATTAATATGTATCTTTTTTTACTTGTATACAACATACGAGCGACGGCAGATCCAGTGACGAGAGATGTGTGGCTTAAGGCCACAAAAGTCCAGCAAAATGCATAAAAATGCCTCCTATTGGTCCTTGCAACCTGCAGGGGAACCAGTGGCTTTACTGGAGAGCCGTATGTCAAACAACGATGTCCCCAGCGTGAGTAGCGACGGTCATGTAAAAAAATGCAAAATTAAAAATTGGCAATTTTGCATTCAGAAGTAAAAGAACTACGGATTTCTCAAATCTGTACCAAACTCGACGATCCCTGTACTGGCTTGGCGGTGGAAACCTCAGCTCTCAGCCACGCAGAATCGTGGACTGATCCTGGGATACACAAGAACTGTAAACTCACCTGATATGCTGGTAAATACGGCGATACGAGTGGCCTATTTGCGGCAGGAGGCGATGGGTGTGCAAGCGTCGCAAACGAGTGGTCCAACGACGAAGCTGCGAGCCTGCAAATAGACTAATTTATAGTTTTTAATTTAAATGTTATTTATTTTTACCTAAATTAAAGTGAGAACGAAGAAACGATCCAGCGATGCTCAAAAAGCGGCGGACACGCTGCGAAATACTTGCGTTACGGCTCCAATAAAAAGGTCCAACGATGTCCCCAAGATGTCCTCGGTACCTGAAAAGAAAGGAAAAACTTAATTCATTATTAAATTAGTATATATTAGTTTTTAATTTGGTTACATTTTCCCTCTTCTTACACATGCAATAACACAGACATGCCAACCTAACTTATTAAAAGCAGCTGAGCAGCTGAGCAACTGAGCAGCTGAGCAACTGAGTAGCTGAGCTGTCAGACTAGTAGCATTTAGACTCTGACCAACACTGTTAATTTTATACGTTATTTTTTTGAATGCTAAAAGATGTCCTTGAAACCTGAAATGAAAAGAAAAATGTTTATATTAGTAAATTATAAGTTTATCAACTTAACTTTGTAAATTTGTCTTCTTATTATTGTAATCAAATGTAAACATATGTTAGACCAACAAGACATGCCAATCTAGCTTATAATAAGCAGCTGAGCCAGACTGTTAACACTAAGATATAGTCCAACACTGTTAATGTTATAAGTAAATATCAATGTTCGTGTCAAGTTACCGCTCATACTTAATTGTTGTAATGTTTTTTCTTAAAAAAATCATTAGTCCTGTGATTTAAAATGTAATAAGTTGCCTGGCTAGGTAATAAGACAGATTTTACTAAATAAACCTTGCGTCAAAAAAGCATGCAAAACAAAAAAAAAAAAAAAAAATTAATCCATATTTACCACTTTGTCTTGTCCGCCCCCGATACGTGGACATGGTTAAAAAATGTTTACCAACAACTTCGTGGCATCCAAAATAAGTAGCGTTGTAAACTTCTGCCTGATATGGCACTTATAATCAAATTCACATTATGCTGCTACGATGAAAGTAATGAGTTGAATAAAGTATGGCAGGCATCAGTTTGAAGCCAGCCTCCATCGTGCTAACACGCACATACCACAAAACACAAAAAACCACAAAAAATTCGTGTAATTAATTAATTTAAAAAACAACCAAAGTGAATACCAATTATTTTAATTAATTGTTTAAATGTTTTATACGTACGTGAATTGTTATGTATCGTTTTACCGCGTGTAAAATGTTATAAATGTGAACTGACGCGTATATGAATCCTGCAAATAGCTTCTCACCACACACGCATACATTATTATTATTAAATAATGCTATGTGTTGTGTGGTCAGAAATATTAAATCATTAACCATGCCAGGAGAGGCAGGAAAGAATGGAAAAATAAGTGACCTTCTGCGACCTATGTCGTTTACGCTCCCTCAGTCGAAGCACCAAATACCCGTTAATCACGGAATACAGCTACAGCAAATAAGTGTTACAAAGGAGAAGATAACCGCATGCACAACGGCACTCTCATCAAAGTGCAAAGAGAGCGTTGGATCTGCATTGGTGTGTTCGGCTACTGACTCTGGCGACCAACACTGCAACTACCGTTTCTGATGCAGCAGTATTAGCTCACGCCACTACTACCCCTTAGTTCAGGTAAAACTGTTCCCACTACCACCAACACTAGTGCACTTACTAACGTACAAGATGCTAGCACTGCAGAATGGCTTCAAAACTGCAGCAATCAAAGCGGAAGGTCTCGTCTGACTGCTCAGCCTTTTCAGACCTTGAGTCTGTGCCTGCAATTGACAGCCAATCTGATGGTTCCGTCGCTGATGCTATAAGGGCTGCAACTGCAAGCATACGTCCAGTACCTCCAAAACTCTCATTACGTTTTTGAAAAAAACGTAAAGCAAAAATGCCTAAGCACAAATTAAAAAAACTTGCGTCATTAACTTTGCGTGAGGTGATTCCTGACGAGAAGATGGACACTGATGTGTGCCTCAGCGAGACTGAAGAGGATGAGGCATCTGATTCTCTACCACAACCCAGCCATGAGCAGCATGACCTACAGCAACAACTACAACCACAAATGCAAGAACATCAGATTGAGCCGCCAATTCGACATCAACAACAACAACAGCATAACCATACACTACTTAGCGGAAAAATACCATCTATATTTTTGCCAATTGTTGATAAGATACAACCCGCCATTGACATGCTCAATAAGAATGTGGCTGCAAATAAATTTTCAATTAAATGTCTACAGAGTGGTGGCTGAGAATACATTGTGATCTGGCTACTTACAACGCCATCTTCGATATGCTAAAAAACGTCGGCACTCATCTCCATACGCATCAGCTACGATCAGACCGTGGGTATCGTATAGTTATACGAAATCTCCACCCCAAGCGAACTAATCCGCTCACAGCTGGGCCAATCGGTATGTGCCACCCGTTACATTAGCGTAATGAAGCATCCGGTAAGCCAATTAATATGTTTGAAGTATGCTTGCGCCCAAGCTGGACGGCTCCAACGACAACATTTTGAAGCTGACTAAACTCGGCGTTCAGGTTGTATCGGTTGAGAGGCAAATGCGGAAACTGGATCCTGTCCAGTGTCATAGATGGCAGGTAACCATGCCACTACCATCTGTACTAAACCCAGGGCTACTAAACCCACCTGTGCCAACTGTAAAGGTGAGCATATTGCCAGCTATTGGGGATGTCCACTATTCAACTACGAGAGAAAGACAAAGAGACAGCAACAATCTCGGCCCGTAGCTCAACAACACCAGCCATCTAATACAACAACTAACAACTATAACGCACAGCCAACATTTAGTCAACTAACGCGAGTAAATAACAGTCCCCCACAAATGCGTAATCCAGCTGCCACTCATCTTGAGATTTTCCAGCAAAGTCTCCAACTTGAGCAGCAGCAGAAAGAACAGTACAACCAGCAACAGCAACAATCTCAGTGCACTCTTCGCGCAAGGCAACAACAAACTCGGCCCGCAGCTCAACAACAACAGCAGCGATCTAATACTAAGCGAAGAAACTACTACACTCAGCTAACGTATAGTCAAGTAATTAGAGGAATAAACATTCCCTCACAAGCTCGTAATCCAGCTGCTACTCATCTTGAGAACTTTTAGAAACGTCTCTAGCTTGAACAGCAGCAGCAAAAACAGCGTATCCAGCAACAGCAGCTATTCCAGCGAACACAACACAAAGTAAAAAAAATCCTTGCCCATACATCAACCCCACAACAGCCCGCAGCAACAGAAGCAGAGAAAACAGTGTCTAACACAGGTCCAGCAGGATCCACAAGTAGACAGTCAACTTGTACTTACTCTGCAACAAAACGTACTCATGATGGAAAATATGAGTAGGATAATGGATATGCTTACTAATATCTCCTGAATATATTATTTTCATCAAACAAAAACAACCAGTCACTCATGCAACAGCGAACCTGATAACAAAAACAATATTGCAACTCATTTAATGCATACTGACTGTACCTTACCCACTAATCACCGTTTCAACTTATAATGAATTCTCAGCAGCTGGGAATAAAAACACCCCTGCCAGCAACCGCCAATATAGAAATTCTCAAAGTAGCTTATTGTAATACCAACGTTTTGCGCAACAAACTCCTCGAACATAACGGGTTTGCTACAAGACAATATTGCAATTATATATAAAGTATAGATTATACGGCTTCGCCCTACATACAGTTCAATAAAAATAATGGTCTGAAGTTGACCCAAGAGTAGAAACACTATCGTCAATATATAGGGGTTCTTTAGTAATTTTTTACTAGCCAGCTCATTCGTCCTTTCATCCGATGCCATTGCTTATTCCTACTTAATTTAAATGCAACGTTGAACGAAACTTAAATATTGAAAACAATTTATTCAGAGTAGTATTTAAGTATAAGTAAATGTCAACTTTGCATTATTTTTGGTAAATTTTGCATAAGTTATTAAAATAAGACTTGAAGAATTTGAAAACTGAAACTGAGCTGTTTGATCAAATATGCATTGAAAAACTTTTTTTTAGATCCTTCATAAAATTTTTTTTACGGAATTTATTTGCCTGTTTTTAAATACTTATAAATTATTTGTATATCTAATGGAGGATCACGTTGGTTCCTATAAAAGAACCCGTCGTAAATTTGCAGCTATCTTTTATGGGATAACCTTTTTTTGGCTGCTGTTGGCGCTAATCCAATGGCTGCTCGTCAACGGGATGTAAGTTGTATTAAATAAATTAGAGTTGAATGTGGTATCGAGTATCTCTTACTGTAGGCAGAAGGATGTTCTTGCGGTCTTGACATATGGATGGATTAGTATTCTATTTTTATACCCTTAACCCATTGAAAATGGGTAAAAAGGGTATAATGGATTTGTGCAAAAGTATGTAACAGGCAGAAGGAAGCATCTCCGACCCCATAAAGTATATATATTCTTGATCAGCATCAACAGCCGAGTCGATATAGCCATGTCCGTCTGTCCGTCTGTCCGTCCGTATGTATGAACGCGTCGATCTCAGAGACTATAAGAGCTAGAGACTCCAGATTTGGTATATAAGCTCGCCTAATCCCTAGGCAGTACAAGTTTGTTTTAGATTTTCGATAACTCTTCCCGTTTCCGATATACACATGTAATCGATAACAACAAAATCTTCAATTTAGAATACTTTTTGATGCAGTTTGAAAGATTAGACTAAATAAAGATAACATGTGAAAATTTTATTGAAATCGGCTGGGAAACACTGGAGATATGGAGTATTGAAGTTTAGAAAGTATGCACTATACGCGTATACATACATACACTCACACATACTTGCAAGCAGTGACTCTATGCGTAAAGTATAGGGTTAAGGGTATAGTCTAGTCGGGATTTCTCGACTAGAGCTTTCTTACTTGTTTAC
>JAWNNV010001106.1:0-18077 GCA_035044485.1 Scaptomyza reducta | reverse complement strand
TTCCCTAAATAACTCATTAATAATAGGATATTTTTCTTCTTATAGCTTTTACTTATTTGACTAAATAACGTTTCATTATTAATTTTATTTTCTTTTATTACTCTTTTACCTATTAGGTAATCTATTGCGTGAGTATATTCGTGCATATATACTGTGGACATATCTTCAATAAAAGATGAGCTATAATTATTATTTTTTAATTTTCTTACAACTTCGTCTTTTACATTCTCATGTTTTAATCCAATATTACCCTCAGATTGAAGCCCTAATATGAATTTTTCATTTGAAACATCTATTCTTGTTAATGTTGATACATGAATTTTATCATGGTAATTTAATACCCCATTAAATCCTAAATCTTTATTAAATAATTTAAATCTTTTAGCTGATAAGTTTAAAACTTCTTCTGTTACGTGTATTTTCTTTAAAACATATTTTGGAGCATATATAGCATACTTATCAACTGATATATTATAAGTATTAAATCCGAATGTATTCATAACTTCTTTAGCTTTACTCAATATTTTATCATCAGGTATATAGCCCCTATTTTCTGATAAAATATCCATATTCTCATGGTTATATTTACCTATAAATATTTGTTTAATATTTTCAAATATATTTGATACTTTATTATTAAATTTAATTATATCTTTTTTTTCTTTAAATAAATATTCTATTTTATCCACCTGTTCTTGCAGAAAGATATCAAAATTATTTCTTATTTCATTGAGATCTCTGTTTACTAAGGAGAAATTAGCATTAATAAACTCATTTCTTTTAATTTCTATTTTTAATAAATCATTAAAATTTTTACAAACTCTAATATTATCAATATATTCTTTATGTTTACTCCAGATTTCTTTTATTTCTTCAATGGACTTATCTTTTGAGGCTATTGGCGGCATACCTGCTAAATAAATAGAACTTATCATATTTTCTTTGATTTCATTGAATACACAATTAATTAATACAGTTCCCTGCAAATGCAAGTCTCTTATCTTTTTTAATCTATTTATTGATTGGGCAATATTTTCCATAATATCTCTTATTAATTATCAGTTAAACTTAAATATAATTATAACAATTTCAAAATTTATTGTCTATTGTGATTAATTAAATACTCAGATTCCCTTGAATATAACTTAAAATATTTTCTAATGTTTCTTGGGAGGATAGTCTGGATATAAGTTATTTTCAATACTTATTATATTATTTTCTCCAACAAATATTGAAATAATAACTTCATTATCCTCTATTAATATTAAATTTTTATTATCTTTATTAACAACAAATAGAACAATTATTTTTTTATTAAACCATTCTGAATCTTGTTCTATCTTTAATAATTCTTCTGTATTATTAGGAAATTTTATTTTATTCATCATCGTAATCATCATCGTAAAAATTTTCATATTCAAATAAGTTTTTGATCAAAATATCATAATTACTAACATCATCATCCTTTCTTGGCGCATAATCCATTTCTAAAACAATTGGAATTTCTGTTTTTAATCTTTCATTTTTCATCTTCTCAATTATTCTTTCTATTTCATTTATATATTGAGTTCTTTCAAAAACAATAATATAATTATCTTCTTCAATATCAATATGCCCTTTGCTTTCTTCGCTAATAACTCTTTGATACATCTCTTTATTAAACTTCCAAATTATTTCATTAGTATTTTTCTCAACCTTTATTTCTTCATATATACCAGCACATCCGGGTTGACCACAAGAACAGGTAAAAATATAATGATATGAGGTTTTATCTGCAAGATAAGACAAATGTAATGCAGCTAAATCTATTGTTCTATTAATTAAAATAAAATCGTTAACCTTTAGGCTAAGTGCTAACATGTCATATACTAATAAATCATCTATATCAGCATAAACCTCATCTTCTGTATTTCTAATATCATGTCTTTTTATCTTAAAATCAAGATTTAATTTATTTTTCATTATTTCTCCAATATTTCTTTTTATTTTAGTTATTTTTTTTATAAATTTCTACTATTTTTTGTTTTTTTACTTATTTTTGGCTATAATCTTCATAAATAAATCTACTTTTCAAATCATAAATATAATAGAGGATTAAATTACATGGGATTATCACTTAGATCTAATCAAAATATTGAATCACTTCGTTTTTCTTATAGTGGATTTAATCATATTAGGTATTCACTTTTAGCATATGTAGTTCAGAAAGACTATGATATTGTAAGTAATAATGAATATCTTCATCACTTCCTTCTATCTCATGAGGATGATTCATATCCTTTCAAGGATTTAATTGAACATAGCGATTGTGATGGCTCTTGGGATCATAAAAATATCGTTAATCTTTGCGAAGATTTTGATAAACATTACACTGATTTTAAATCTTATAGCATTTCTCAAAATAATTTTCATGAAGAGATTGATGAAAACATTGTTTTTAGTCCTCTTATTAAATTTTTAAATGAGCATAAAAATAATAAAAAAAGTGTTATCAAATTTAGTTAATATAATTCGATTGCAATAAAACTGAGCTTCTATTATAATTTAATATTATACTATATAATGTAAACTTAAAAAGGAATTGTAATATGAGTGAAATAAAATTTAGAACTGATTTAGACACTGAAGATTTTTATGATGTTGATTATCGAGTTGAAAACCCTTATGATGAACACTCATCATGTGAAAGTGAAGGTATTTGTAGATGTGGTAAAATAGAGGATGTAGTAGTTAAAGTATCTCCATCTGATCTTAACTCTTCTCTATTAGTTATACCAGATGGAATTAATATTACTGAAAAAGATGAGGAATATATAAATACCCTTATGATTCATCATGGACTTGGAGATAGTGATTCTTATTATGCTGATATAGACAATTCTTACTATGGTCAAATTATATCTGCTATATGTCTTTATAATTCAGATAATATTGAAAAAGATATTAATCAATTAATGTCGTTAGATAATGATGAAGCAAAAGAGCTTTTTGTTGAAAGTGTTATCAATCCAATACAAGAAAAAAGACCAAGCTTAAAAATGTGAATACTTATAAGCGAGACTTGTCTCGCTTATTCTTCTTCAAACGTATATTCGTATACTTTTAAGCCACACATTCCTTTATCTTTTCTCATTCTCCAATATAATAATAACGCTTCCTTATTTTTATTTAAGTCTGTTATTAATTCAGCAGCAACATAGCCTGATTTTTTTAAACTATTGTTTCTTTTAATGTTTAACTCATATTCTTTTTTTATCAGTTCTTTTAAATCATTTATTTTCTTTTCACCAATATTTAATAAGCTTAAAAATTGAGAATTTATTTCAGCAATTTTTCTATCATGATAATACACATTTAAATCCATAACACACTCCTTTAACACACATATATTTAATGATTGAATAATAGCATAAAAATTTTTAACTTCAAATTAAAGCTGATATTTCCTTTATCAGCTTATTTTGTATTAACTTTTAAACTTTCTAATTGCTCTTGGTTCTTGGCTATTTTCTATTTTAGGAAGTTCTAAATATACCAAACTATAATCTTTAAGTTTAGCCCTCTTATAATAACTTAATAAATCTGGTTCTGCCCCTCTTAAACTTGTAAGGACAAAACTATTTAAAGGATTATTAGGAGAATCTTCTTTTATTTTAAATGCAGCACTTTTCATATCTAAATGTTTTAAGTTTTCTACTTTTTCTGAAATATATTTTTCCATGCTATTTAAATCTGAAAGAACACCTGTCTCTATTTCTTCTACTTTTCTAATATCATAACCATCTGTCTTCAGAGCACCTTTAACATCATCTAATGTTCCATCCAAGAACATTCTAACTACATCTCGCTCTCTCAAACCAGCTTCTGCTCTATGCTGAGCATTATACCAATCACTTTTGATTTTTATCATTTTACCATCAGGGAACTGCATGATATACCCTTCAATTCCTTCTATTGTTTTTAAATCTTCTAAAACATTATCAATATCTAGCTCACCTGTATTTTTTGTTTTCAAAGATAGAGGACTTAATCTTGGAACATTATATTTATCAGCTAGTTCTTTTAATCCCGGATCATTATAAGGAATATAAGCTCCCGTTTTTATATGTCTAACATGAAGCAAAACAATATCCATTTTTTTATGATTTATTACAATTGTATTTTCTGGATCTGTAAACTCAAATACAGGTGTAAAATCATCAACAAGTTCGTTACAGAAATTAATAATGTTTTTATTTTCTGGCTTTAATAGGAATGCCGTAGCTCTCTTGGCTTCATTACTTAAGAAACTTTTCTTTGTTTTTACAGCAAGCTTATCCTTTAACCTATGTAAAGAAATCATTGTTCCATCAATTTATCCCACACAGTGACAATTTTTGAAAAATCTACATTAGATCTTAAAGTATCTTCTCTTTCTCCAAGATTAAAGAATTTATGTAGTGGTCTACCAATAATATTGCCTGTTTCTTTATCAAAAGTTATTCCCCTAGCTTCACACGCTAATGGATCAATAAATGTCTTTCTATCAGAAATATTATAAGCAATAGACAGAGTTCCTATACCACTATCAATAACCCTCAACTCTGGCTTAGAATCTAAAATTTCTTTCATTTGAGAAATATTTTCTATATAAGGAAACGTAGTTTCCGGGATTATTATTTTATTTGTCATTATATTTATCATCCTTTTATTTTAACTGATTATATATTATATTTTATAGTTGTTCTTATGTATATAGAAAAATAAAAAAGCCTGAGATTATTCAGGCTTTTGTTTATAAATTATAAATGTTTTTATTTAATTAATTTACTATAAAGAATAAAGCCTACTTCCGTGACATTTGTTTTTATTCCTTCTCGCCACGATTCTTCAAAAATTAAATTCCATTCCTGATTAAACGCCAAATCATTCAATTTACTTTTATTAATATCTTTTAATACTCCATGCAAATCTTTTTTAAATTGCCCTTTTATTAATTTTTTATCTTTAATATTAGTGGCATTCTCAAATCTATTCCTATGAAACCAGCATAAAAAATTAATTTCTTCTATAACTGCCGATTTTTTTATATAAAGTTTTGTTGTTGTATTGCTCATTTTACTATTCCGCCTTTTCAATGTTAATGATGGTTTTTGCTAACTCTTTTGCTTCCTGCTCTGAACCTTCTAAAACGCAAATAAAACCACCTTTATGACAAAAACGGAGATTAAAACCGGAAATATCTTTAAGTGCTTGACCTTCAATACCACACCATGCTTTTGGCATTCTTTGACGTGAGCTAAAAGGATCATTTACATCAGAAGGAACAGATTTGACAGACCATTCCATTAGCGCCTCTCCTTCTTTTTTATATCCTACCAGATAAAGCTTCGCCTTAGATTTTTCTATAGCAAGTGTTCTTCCTCCCGGTAAGGAATCATAAACAATCAAAAAGTCCTCATGATTGTTTTCAATACTTTCTTTTACTGCCTTATCAATTTTTTCATTGTTTTCTTTTTCCATTTCAGAACGAAAAATAAAGTTATCAATATAATCTTCAGCAGTTCTTAATGCTTTATGAAATTGTTTATCTTCATTATATTTATCTGCTAATTGATTATAGCTAGAAAAAAACTTTGCATCAGGCCAAATCTTTTTTCCATTATCATGCTGATCAATTAAATAAGAAAGCTTTTCTAATTCATTGATAGTATAGTCAGAGATGATCCTTCCAAACTCATCTTGTCCCTTTAACCATTTATAAATCAAACCACAAGAAGATAACGGACCACCAATTTCCCAAACCATATTAGGATCTGATTGATGATGATCAAAATTTAATTTTTCCTTATTAAATTCTCGACCTACGTCAATTACAAAATCTTCGCTCTCTAATGCTTTTGAAAGAATCTCGTTATTACGAGTTCTTATAATATCGAGTTTATCAACAGTTGTTTTAAAATAAAAACGGGCAAGTAAGGCAATCGCCATTAATTCATCAACATGAAAGGAATCACTATGCGTAAAATTTTGGTCATTAATAAAATCTCCATTATTCTAATTTAAACCAGTTTAACAAAAGCAGTTATTACTTACAACAAATATTTTCCAAAAATAAAGGCAACCACGAGAGTTGCCTTATTAATTAATGCTCAAAATTATATTTTTATTTTCTATTCGCCATATACCAATATAAAGCTATATTATTTGTACCTGTGTTCAATTGACCTTCTTTTAACATTTTAAAAGCTTCGTCAACAGAAAAAGTAAAGATCTCAATAATTTCATCTTCCGTTGAACAACCTGCATATTTAGGAAGACTAGATAAATCAGCCTCAGCATAATATAACGTTACTTTTTCACTGCAAGCACCACAAGAAGGGTAATATTCAGAAATAAACTCAATATTTGTTAAATCCTTAACTCCTGCCTCTTCCATACTTTCACGCTTAATAGTTTCTTTTGGATCTTCATCTCCATCAAGCATACCAGCAACAACTTCATATACCCAAGGCTGACCTTTTACATAACTGCCCGGACGGAATTGTTTAGTAAATAAAAGCTTATCAGTTGATGGATCTCTAATAAGAACAGCAGCAGCATCACCACGATTAATCACTTCTCTTGTAAACGGTGCTGTCCAACCACCATCAGGACGCTCTTGCTCTAAAAGCAATTTATCAACTTTAATAAAACCAGCATAAGCGCGATCTTTACCCAATTCTTTAAAACCAAGCTGCTTTTCCATTTCTTTTACCCTTATTTTAAGTTATCTTATAGTTATTGATAATAATACAATAAGTATGAAAAAGCAAATTATTTCTTTATTTTATTGATATTTCACTTACATATTCATTTTTTTTAGCAAGCGTATGCTTAACACTCAGCTTTTCTAATGATTCGCTTATTTGTTGAGCATAGTTAATTGGCACTTCAAAAACTTTATCACTAGAAAAACATTGTTAATTATTTTATTGATAATAAACTTTATAGCTACATTGTTTTCTATTGAAGGCGATAAGTCTATTACTATTTCTAGATTATTCAGTAGCTCTTTTATATTCATATATTACTCCTTTATTTACCTCAATAATATATTAAAAATAACATAAAAACAAAAAAAGCTCCGAAGAGCTTTTTAGATTTTTTACTTATTGATTAAACACTTTAACATTGTTTTAAAATCATCGTCTGTTGAAGAAACTTTATTATTATAATTGATATTTCTTATTTCTGGCGTGTTATAACTATATGACGCAATGTATCCTATATTTAAAACGGATGATACCTCTAATTTTAAAAAACGATACATCTTTTCTAAAATATGTTTTGATGTTTCGATATTATCTAATAATTCTTCTAAATATTCAGGAGTTTTTTCTGGATTTGATTTAAAAAAGGTTTTTATAAAATTTATTTTTTCTTCTAAATCTTTATTATCAGTTTTCATTAACATAATTTTTTCTCTCTAAGATTAATAAATGGTCAATTTATTTTTAATATATATACATTATAAATGAGTTTTCAAATGTATTTAAGTCATTTTTTAATCTTATTTTATAAATTTATCTAAAAAATATATGATTATAAAGTAAGCTGATGTTTTACAATCATATTTAAGATAAATATATTTTATTTATTTGTGATCTTTATCACTAAAATATCGAAGCCTCGTCCGACAGTACGGGGCTACTGACTTATATTAATGATGAGAAGAATGAATTGATTCAATCAATAGTTTTATATGTTCAAGCTTATTATTTTTTCTTAACTCTCTAACTAATTTTTGCTGATGGCTATATAATTTTCTATTCCCACTATCTACCATACCATTTAAATAACCATGATAGAAGCTTCTGGTATATAAATTTGCTGAAGGCAGATCCTCAGCTTTTAGACCTGACATATATCCTTTAAGACATTCTTCTTCATCAATTTTGTCGTAATCTTCTACTGTGTCTATTCTTTTATACTCTGACATTTTCGCCCCTTTCTATGATAATTTATGATTCATATGTTACATTATTATCTAATAATGTACAATATTTTCTTTGCTATACATCCTGATATTCTGTATACTTAACTTATTAATCAAACAGTGAGAAAAATATGAAACTTCAAATTATCAGTGACTTACATTTAGAACATAACAATGACTTTCAGTTCATCAAAGCTGAAGACGCTGATGTTTTAATTTTAGCTGGTGATATTGGTTCTTTCACTGACCATTATGATTTTGTTAAGTCTTGCGCAGAACAGATTAAAACAATCATGATTCTTGGTAATCATGAGCCTATTGGTCATTCTATAAAAGAAACAGTTGAGGCTTGGAAATCAGTAAAAATTCCTAACTTTTATTTTCTTGATAATGAAACTATTGAAATTGATGGCGTTCATTTTATTGGTTCAACTTTATGGTCTGACTTAAATGCTGATCCAATAAATCAATTCGCTATCCAACAAACAATTAGTGATTTTAAACATATTTTAAAAAATGATAAGACAGGATTAGTTAATATTCAAGATCTTCAAAAAGAATTTAATAAAAGCTTGTTCTTTATTGAGCAAGAACTTTCAAAAGATTATGATAAAAAAGTTCTTATTACTCATCACTTACCAACTTTGGCTAGTATTTCTAGTGAGTATATTAGTTCTCCATACAATGCATCTTTTGCTTCTAACTTATCTAACTTGCTTGTATATAGTGATAATTTAAAGCTTTGTATTCATGGTCATACTCATCATACTTTTGATTATATTCTTGGAGAAGATATTAGAGTTGTTTGTAATCCAAGAGGTTATATTGGAGAGCATAACTCTTTTGACCCTTTGAAAGTTGTATCTATTTGATGATGTCTAAAAAGGAGCGCAAGCTCCTTTTTTTATTTTGTTGATACGCATAAATAATACTTATCCTTACTATTATTCACATTATAACTAAAATAATAACCATTTTTTTCATATATTTCTTTTAATATTTTTTCATTTTTAGATGTTATTGGTAAATCAATTTCTATAATTATAGTGATTCCATTCTCGTCTATAAATAATAGATCGTTTTTTTCTTGATTATTTATAGAAGAAACCTTTTCTTTTAGTTTTATATCTATTATTGCAATAGCTTTCTCTAAACTTAATGATTTATTTATAAATTTTTTATTAGATATTTTTTCTATTCTTTCTTTTATTATATTGTTAATATCACTGGCCTTATATTTTATCTGCATCTTTTTCCCTCTTTTTATTCAAATACAGATTTATTCTACACTTTCAGTTATTTTATGCAATAAAATATTAACGATGATATTTTTAATTATAAATATTATTGGTTTATTGACGTTTATTGAACATTGTTTTAAGTTTAATATAGATTATAGTTGATTTTTGAAATAGAGGAATGTTGTAATGTTTAAAAAAGGTTTTTCATTATTAGAACTAATATTAGTTTTAGGTATAGGGACATCATTAGCTTTTATTAAGTTCCAAGATATGGTGAGGGACCAAGAAAATATAAAAGCTTCCGGTGCTGGTCAACAAATTCAACAATTAGGTGAAGCTGTAAACGGTTATATTAATATTCGTTATGACAAGCTTTCTACATTAGTTAACTCAACGGGTAATGGTACCGATCCGGGACCAAGAACCTGCACAACCGCTAACTCATTATGTACTATTACTTATCAGACATTGATTAATGAAGGTTTATTGCCTACAACTTATACTGCCAGAAACACATTTGGCTCTGATTATAGTATTCAATTAAAGCGTTCTGGAACTGCACCTAACTATATTATTGATGGCATTATTATTACTAACTCTGCTTGGATCGAGGGCGGGAGTATACGTTATGATATGTTGGGTAAGGCTATGCAGATCGCCGGTATTGACAGTGGCATGACTAAATCAGCAACTCAACTTGATGGTTATGGCAACAATTGGAACTATCAAGCTTCTGGCTACCCGGCAATAGCAAGAGCGGGAATGTTGGGTTACAGAGTAGGATATAATAGTGCAATGTATTCCGTTTATTTACGCAGAGATGGTACCTTGCCTATGACCGGAAACCTTAATATGGGTGGTCAAAGTATCTATAATGCCCAAGATATTACAGCAGCAGGAACAACCACAACAGGCGCATTAAAAACAACAGGTGTCGCTAATATTGGTAGTAATCTTTCTGTTACAGGGATAACTACTCTAGGTTCCACTTTAAATGTTGCTGGGGCTACTACATTGAACTCAGATTTAACTGTTGGAGGAAACGCCCAAGTTAATGGAAATATTAACACAAATAATACAGTATCAGGTACCACTGTAACTTCTCGTGGTGAAACTTATACTCAAAACTGGTTTAGAACATTAGGTGACGGCGGTATTTATTTCCAAAAATACGGTGGTGGTTGGAACATGGGTGATACAAACACTATTAATGCTTATGGTGGTAAAAATATACAAACATCTGCTGGACTTTATGGAGGATACGTTCATTCCACAGGTAATATTGATGCCGCTGGTACCGTTAATGCTCAATATGTATGGGCTTCTGGAAACCTTAACTCTAACTATGTTCATTCTAATGGTAATATCGATGCTAATGGTAGATTAAACGCCGGAGAATTTGTTTATATTAATGGTCAGGCAGGTGTTGGTGGTGGTTGTGCTCCTAATGGGCTTGTAGGTAGAACAGGATCAGGTAGCTTATTATCATGTGTTAGTGGCGTATGGAAGGCCGCTGGTCAGGGTAATATTTATTACAACTCTGCAAGCGCAACAGCTTATAGATTCCCAAGCGCGGCAGCATATTGTAATGGTAATGATATAGCTCTTGGTGGCGGTGGTCAATGTTCAAGTCGTTCTGGATATATTTGGTTAACAGGTAACAGACCTGTTGATGCTAATGGATGGTTTGCTTCTTGCGACCAAAATAAATCCGATGATGGAAACTCAAGTATTATCACTTATGTTAAATGTTCTGCTCAATAATTAAAAATCCCGCGGCTGCGGGATTTCTTTTTAGATATTACGACTTATCTTTAGCGTAATACCCTAAGCATTGAAAAATACTCTCAATGTTCATTAACTATACACTTTGTTCGTTTCATTTTCAAATAGTTTTTCAAAAGTTTTATTTGAAGCTTCTTCAACATCTTTTACCATTGTTTTAAAATCTATTTTTAATGCTTTTAATAATTGAGTTCCTTCATATTCTACAATTTCTTCATTAATCTCTGAAAAGTTTACAGATTCTCTATAATCATGAGAATAAAAATAGTTATCATATCTTTCTATATTACATCCACAAATACAATCTGAAATATCATTATCAAATTCATTTGAGCTATAGGCCATATCTACTTCATGAGGTGTCATACCTCCTGATGATTCAATAAAAATTAAAGCGTGATAGATTTCATGCGTTACTGTAACTAAACATCTACTTAAACTTTCATTTACAGTTTCAAAATTATATTCTTGATTGTCTTTTATCATATTGAAGTATTCTTCATTTGAGGGGCAAAAGACAAAAACCTCAAAACTATTTAAATGATAACTATTAGCTATAAACCCATCGCCTGAAGATGTAGCATAAAAACCTAATGTGTGTTCTGAATCAAAATCAAAAACAGCACACAATTCTTCCTTCTGATTTGAAGATACAAAGTTAACATTAATCACCACCTCAGATGGAAATAACAAATCATAACTTTTAACCAAGTCATTCACATTTAGATCAATTTTATCTTTAAGATTATCCAAAACAATTAATGAATGTTTATAAAAAATATTATTTTTTAAATCTGGCTCTGAAAGCTCATCATGAGAGAAAACTATTGGATTTAAAGATATTTTTAACATGTTTTTTCCTAATGTTTTATTCTATAAAAATATTATACAATTAAACACCATGATAATCTATTAAATTTTATTAAAATAATAATACTTTTATATTGTTTTTTATTGTCGAATTTGTTATAGTGACCTTCTTAAACATAATGTATAATGTAAGGAAAATAATATGATTGCTCGCTTTCATGCTGTAACTCAAACATCATTAGAACTTGGTCTTAAGAATACGGATAATCTTCGTACTAATGGTTATGTCTACACTAAAATTTCAGAAGAATTTCATGAAATTCATGAAGAAATTCTTATTCAACAAGGTTTTCTTTTTAATCAACCACAAGGAAAAGATGGTATTTGTGGCGAAGCTATGGATCTTTTGATTAGTGCTATTGATTTGTTTGCTCTTAATACTCAAAATGATAAGACGCCAAAAGAAGTTGAAAAACTATTATTTGAACATATTTCACGCAGACTAGATAAAGATATTACATCATTAGATGACTTGATCGCACATCTTAACCTTGAACATATTGGAAAAGACGCATCTTTCAATATGCTTTCTATGACAATGGGTAAGGTTTGTATCGGCTGTCAGATTGATGATGGTGTTAGTTATAAAAAACAAGAAAAAAGCGTATTTTTAGATAATATCTCACAACTTTGTATTGATAGTCTTGCTGTTTATGTCTCTTATACTAAAAATGATGTTCAGGAACAGGTTTATGATATTGTAAATACCATTGTTAAGAAAACCAACAAATGGCGTAGTAAACGTTCTTTGAAACAGTTCAAAATTAAATAGTAGAATAAAAAAGGCCACCGAGTGGCCTTTTTTATTATCTGTTTTCTATTTTTTCTATAATTTCTTCTGATTCATCATCAAGCCATCCATTATCAATCAAAGATAAACCTGCATCTTCTAATATAGCTAAAATATCTAAAGCAAGTTCTTCTTTATCATTAAAGGTGATTTTATGACCTAATCTTACTTCTATTGCTTTTTCTATATCTCTTCTTAACGCCATTATAATGCCTCTCTTTTCATTTTATTATTGAAGTTATCTAATGTTTTAGACCAGACTTTACCATTCTTTCCTTGATATACAACAGTAATAGGATAATCTTCAGATTCAGCATGTGTATTTGCTATCTGTAATACAGTATATTCATTTCCGTTATGATGCTTATATGTATCTCCTATTTTAGGATATTCTATGCCTTCTTTGCTTAGAATGCTACATCCTATTTGAGTAGATGGATGATTTTCAACCAAAATCATTCCTGATTTAAACCTTTCAATACCTTTTGCCCATACCTTACCTGCCTCAACATCAACATAAATCACTTGAGGTGGATATTCTTCTCTTTCTGAATCGGCATTAGCTATAAACATAACATAATACTCATTATTATTTTTATGCTTATATATTGCTCTTTTTATTGGTAAAGTCATAGTCATATTATAATCTCTCTTTTAGTATTTAAGCTTTCTTTTTAAAGGTTTTTTATATTCTTCTACTTGTTCGAATAGTTTTACCATATCTATACTATACAATCCAGAGGCATTCCAGCAATTATATTCTACGATTTAAAATCATTCCCATTTTTCGCTAAATCCATCACAAATATATCACTTGGATTGTATAACTTGGCAAACTCTGATGCTACACCTAATAACTCTTTATCTACTTTTTCATCAAGCTTTAATTTTCCATCTTTTAAATATGATGATCCCGCTATAGCTTCATTACCAAAGCAAACAAATCTAAATTCAGTTCCGGGATTTTTAACCTCATCTAACAGAATAGTTTCATCCTTATAACCTTTTTGATAATGTGTGCTTAATATATAATCTTCTATATTTGTCCCTGCTTTTAAAATTCCAGCAGTAAAGCATTTTAAATCACTAGATGGCTTAATAAACATGTCTCTATCAAATACTTTATTTTTTAATTGTTCAAATTTTTCATAAACAGCACTATTGTTTAATAAAGGTAAATCGAGTTTAGAATAAACCTTTTGATCAAAGTTGCTAAAATCATAAGATATACCTTCTTTTAATTTCTCAAGAGTTATCTGGTTAATGTTTTCGACTTTTCCATCAGACAGCATATTAATAACTTTTACACCACATCTAAATATGTAGTTAGTGTCATTAACATCTTCTTCATAAAGCCCTGTTAAAACATTTTCGTTTTTTAATACGCCAAAAACAGAAAAAGATTTATTTAAAGAGCTAAGAGCTGCTAACTCTTGATTAACAATATTTAATAATCGATGTGTATCTTGTATTAACCATTTCATATATTTTCCTTTTATTTTTATAGATTTTATCATATAATTTCTTTTATTTCATCCCAAATTTGATTTTTTACTTTCATATGTTATTATTTACAAATCTTGGACGACCAAGATATTCATCATTTATACAGGACGACCTGTAAGGAGATTATATGAATATCTATTGGTTGTGCTTTATTTTGCAGGTGTACTTAGAGATTATTGGGCTTTTTTCATGAAACAATCTGCTGGTTTCACAAAACTTATGCCGTCTATCAGTACAATTATCACGATGATTGGAAGCTTTTTCTTACTTTCTTTTTCTATGAAAAATATACCATTGATATTACAGCATATGTAATATGGACAGGTATTGGAGCAATAGGATCTTTTATTGTTGGAGCATATTTTTTAGGTGATTCAGCAAATATTATTAAAATTATTGCTGCTATTTTTATTTTAATCGGTATTATTTTAATGAAAATATCTTCTTAATTTTATTATTTGAGTTATAATAAAAAAAGACACCATAAGGTGTCTTTTAGTTTTAATATTAGCATAACTAATATTCGATCCAGCCATCACTTACGATTTGCCTTGCGCAAATACAGCTTTCACTGCTGAGGAACGCTTTCTCATCTGGTTTATCGTTCCGAATAAAATACTTTGGATTTATTAACTATATAGTAACACTAAGGAATACTTTTTTTTACTATTTATTTGCAATAAATAGGCCAATAAACCACTTCTGGATGCGGGAGCAGGATTCGAACCTGCGGCCTTCAGCTTATGAGGCTGACGAGATACCAACTTCTCCATCCCGCTATCGAATAATATTTTTGAATATATGTCAGCAGCTTAACATATATTCTATTTTGTTGAATGATCGCAATCAAATCAACCAGACAAGTTTTAGTTGCTACTCTTGCCGGGGAATAGGTTTTACCCTATTGGTTGCGAGAGCAGGAATCGAACCTACGACCTCAAGGTTATGAGCCTTGTGAGATACCCCTTCTCTATCTCGCTATTGTTGGACGCTCCGGTAGGATTCTAACCTACGATCTCTGGCTTATGAGGCCAGCGAGGACAACCACTCCTCTACGGTGCAATCGATTTGAGGCATTGACGCATTACCTCTATTACGCTACTAATTACGTTTGGGAAGCCCTTACGGTGTCGGTGGAGTAGCCCATTGAACCTACTTGAATCCACCCTATTTTTTAATCAACTTGCCTTTTGGCGTCAGTGGAACAGCTTGACATACTGTTTAAATCCACTCAGAAATATTCAGCTAAATATTTCAACTGGTTGCGAAGGTAGGAATTGAACCTACGACCTCCAGATTATGAGCCTAGCGAGATAACCACTTCTCCACTTCGCTGGTTGTTCTTGTAGGACTCGAACCTACTTATTCATTGAATAATAACCAAGAGAACAATTGGTGGAGCATTGACGCGCTACTCCATGCAGTGCCACCTGCTACGTTTGGGCTTTCTCTTTTCGAGGTCAGTGGCGTAGCCCCATGCGCATACTACGTTTACCCACTCAGGATTATTTGGCAATAATCCGACTTGTTTGTTTATAGGAATCGAACCTATACTCTCACGAGGTTTACCACAACAACATATTATTCTTAAATACTACTATAAGGTTTTTCTAAGTAGACGTACATAATACTACTGATGAAAATGCAAGTCAAATACTTTTTTATTTTTTATATAAGATATTTATTAAAATTGAAAATAAATATTTTTAATGATATCCTAATATAATCTAAAAATTTAAAAGGGTGCTTAATTATGAATATCAATAAAATAGAAGATCTTATTAAAAAAGAAGAAACAGAATACTTAAATAAAAGAAAAGATTATTCGGTTTTTTCAAAACACTTTGATTTTATTCCATTTCTCGGTAGACATGGAGTAAATGCTGTACTAAGCTCTCCTTTTTTTATTTTTTTCGCAATGATTATACTCCAAAATATTATATCATTTTCTAACTCAATGGTAGCCTCTATTTATTTCCTTTCGCTATTTGTCTATATTGGATTATTTTATTACATTCATAAACTCTATTATAAAATGAAATTTTTTACAAAACAGGAAACTGCCATAAGAAAATTATTAATAGAAGATTTTGATAGTCAAAAAATAAGTGATAGTCTCCTTAATCACTTAAAAATAGAACTTTCGGAAGATCAATATATTGAACTTATGATAGATAATGAAAATGTTACATATAAAAATGTTAAAAAACTAATAAAAAAAGAATCACTTACTCAAAAAATAAAGGATAGTAAATTAAATGTTGTTCTTACTTCAGATGAAATAACAGAATACAGCAAAAATCATAAAGAATTTACAATAAACAATATCTAAATAATGAGCAGAGGTTGTAATGACAATTGAAAATATTAAAAATTTAATAATAAAACAAAAAAAAGAATTTTTCATTTCCGCTGAAAATGATGATGTTTACTTAACAAAAAAAATTCAAGAAGCTAGCAATTCTATTAATGAATATGAATTTTTTCTTTTAATGTTTCTGCCTTTATTCTTTTCTTTATTTCTTGTTAATTATATATCATCTGTTTTTTTACTTACGGCTTATATGATATTTTCATTTTTGGGTTGTTTAAGTTTTTATCCGAAAATAAAAAGGAAAAAAATTACAAAAAGATTAAAAAATAATGAAGAATTTAGAAATGAATTTCTAAATTATTTTTTAGATCCTGTTTTTCAAACAAAAATTATTGATGATGAAATGCTTCAACAGGTTAAATTAAGCTTAACTCTTGATCAATTTAAAATCCTTAAAGCAACAAACCCAAATGGTATAACTTATAAAAGTCTTTCCGATTTTATTAATAACATAGAAAATATCAATATATCATTAAAAGAGGCAGAAGATGAAAAATATACTTTATATAATATCGATATTAGAAAATATGCAAATGAAGTTTACAAAACTTAAAAAATGTAAATAATAAATATGATTATAGCCTGTTTTTCGAAATCAGGCTTAATGTATAACCTTATTACTACTACTGAGCGTTTTTTCTAGTGTTAATCGTGCATATTGTTTTTGCCCCATCCAACAAGCAATCCCAGCATTGAATACATCTTGCCAATCATTAATATCAACAATTACATATTTACTATAATCTAACTCTTCTTTCTTAGTTGAGTTTAATACTATTATTACATTAATCATATCTTCAAACTCACCATTAAGAAGATATTCACAAGCTTTATTATAAAGATTATAAATATTAATAGGAACTCTTACATGACTTATCATAAATAACCAGCCTTAATTAGTAATTTAAATTTATACTACCTTTTTATTTACTTAAAAACAATATAATTTATGAATTAATCTTGCCTTTTGAAATAATTTGTAATACATATTTTACTTAAATATTACAAAACTGTTTTTAAATTGAACTTTTCCTTTATTTGTATTTAAAAATATTGCTACTATTTATAATTATTATTATATCTATAAAAACAATTGGAGATTTTTATTCAAATGAAAAAATATACTAAACTATTTCATCATAAAGGGTTTTCATTATTAGAGCTTATGCTTGTTTTAGGAATAATCACAGCTATCATTATTGGTGTTTTTGTTGTTTTCCCAAAAGTTGATAGCTCTGTAAAAGCTAATCAAGAAATAAAAAATATACTTATTCTTAAAAATGGAATTGTTGAAGCTTATGCTGGAAAATCTACATATGATGGCGCTCTCAATCAAAATTCATTCATTAAAAATATTCTCCCTCTTTATAACGGATATAATCAATGGAAAGGACCTCTTATTGTTTCTGGTCAACTAGCGCAAGAGGCGAATAATTACTATGGATTTTCTATTTTAACTGATTCTATTCCAAAAGATGCTTGTTATAAAATTGTTTCTAACCTGCAATTTAATTTTAGTAGAATATCTGTTAATGGCACTATAGCAATACGTAG